>ABLG01001340.1:0-32491 GCA_000172435.1 Meloidogyne hapla | reverse complement strand
TAAAGAATAATTTTCAATTAAAATTGCTAGCGTCCAAATTCTTGCTTTAACAAGATATAGAAGATTCCTAATTGAGAGTAAGTGTAATTCTAGTATAACTATGAAAAAAATAATAAATTATATTTAAAATTTAAAGATTTGTGATAGGTTTTATTTAGATAATCTAACAAATAACGAAAATATATATTTGAATAAAAATTACACATAATATAGGTAAAAAATACATAATATAGGTAATCATTAAGCAGCAGATAACAATCTTTTTAATAGTTTAATAAAAATAAATTGTAATTTAAAAAAGTTTATATGTTATAAATAAGTATTTCTGCAGATAGGAAAGAAATTAAAAAAATACATATAAAACAAAAAAGGGAAAATTATATTCGTCTAAGTAATTTGTTAATAAAAAAACTTCATTTGTTGATGTTTAAGATAGACTAATTCACCCTCAAATTTTAGGTGCCGTTTTAAAGATATAAATAAATTTTTACGTCAAATCTTAATTCGATATCTGCGTAAGACTTATCTTTCGAAAGAGCTCTTTAGGCTGATTCGAAGAACATCAAAAATAGCTACAATTCAAGCGGAGATACGATACAGGCTTTTAAAATCTAAAACCTATTAAAATCCAAAATCTCTCTTCGCCTAAATACTTTTTCACTGGTAAAATTTTATTTAAATATACTAAATCGAAATTTTCTACTTACCACAATATATTGTATTGCCCAATGTGGATAATATATTTTAAAATCACA
The DNA here is from genome assembly GCA_000172435.1 of Meloidogyne hapla. Taxonomy (NCBI): domain Eukaryota; kingdom Metazoa; phylum Nematoda; class Chromadorea; order Rhabditida; family Meloidogynidae; genus Meloidogyne; species Meloidogyne hapla. The sequence goes on along the minus strand of ABLG01001340.1, from coordinate 31,736 downwards.
ATCCATTCCATTATAAATTACATTATAATATCCATCACGAAGATTTATTACCAAACTGAATTTGTCATTTTCCTTTAGTTCTTTGCTAACATTTTTGCATTCTCTCCTCCAATTTTCTTTATTTTCCTTTTCTTTAAATTCAATCCATTTAAGCTCTTCTTTGTTTTTATCCTTGCTTTCCTAAATTAATTAAAAATAAGTATACATTTTTGATTACTTTTAATTAATTGCTACTTGATATTTTTACAATTAAGCATTCTTAACTAAAAAATTCAAGTATCTAACACATACATAGTATGAAAAATCATTTACCGATTTAGGTGCTGGATAGCTACCAAATATGGTTTTTCCATCTTTTGAAAAATTGCCTCTAAAGATTGTTTTGCCAACTAAATTAAAGAATTTAACATCTATTATTTTAAATTATTTAAAAACAAACATTTTTCATGCCAATCCAATGCCTCATAATAAAAGCTAACAGTTATATTATTATTTTCATTAATTCCTTTTTCGATTATTCCTCCAACTATTATAACATCGCCATTTGTTAACTTTTTGTCTTGGTGTATATAAATTATATTCTGAGGTAATGGCTCCTCTCTAGACCCATTGCACCTTTTTGCTTTATTGCCAAAATTTACGTTAGTTACATCGCCAGTTACCTTTAAATTACTTAAAATTAGTATGAATTAGTATAAAAGAATATTATATACAAAAAATTTTTAGGTTTAAGATATTATGTTAGTCGAAAAATACTTTTTAAAATTGTTAAACCATAGCTGAGTAAATATACTATCATCGTTAACTTATCCATTATCACCTTATGATCTTGATATTTAATATAACTCACCATAACATGATCAATTGCCCATGGTGGCATTTCAGTTTCAAAAAGGATAAAATCCTTTCCTTCATTGATCTGTATTTGGTATTGACCTTCATTCAAATAGATACGAACGGAAAATTCAACGCCCATCTGGCCGATCGGATTTATATATTCTTTTATTGTTTTTCCACATTCAGTATCTTTTTCACCGGAAAGGCAAGTATAAAGCAAAACGCAAGTGTCAATTTTGGAGCATTCCTTTTTGTTCATTTTAATTTCAGTTCTATTAGTTAGGTGTTGTTCACCAAATATAAATTTAATTTTCAGAATGGTGTCACCAACTATAAGAAATAACTAAATCTAAACAGATTTTTAAAGAAAATCTTACATTTTGAATTAGCTACTTCATCAGTCATTTCATGGAAAAGATTTATTTCAAATACTCCTTTTTCATTGGTCAATTCACTTCTTGGGATAATATTTCCCTCAAGGCAAATAGTTGAACCAGCTGGAAGAAAATGCTTTGGTTTATATCTGAAGATATTCTTTTCGGTTTCCTAAAATTGATAACATATTTAATAGAAATATATTTATATTACAGCATAAATGACGAAAGGAATTTCATAGAGATGTACATTTCCTTTAACCTGAATTTTTAAAAATAATATGCTTTAATTTGAAGTAAAATAAAAAAAGGTTAAGTGATTAATAGAATACAATTAATTATTTCACATTATCTTAAAATAATTAACCTCAACCCAAATGACTGAAGAAGCTGGCAATTTGCTAATAGGAAAATTATTTATCGTTGTCATTTCTTTGTCGTTCATTTTTAATTTAAATAATGAAAAAGACTTTTCATTTTGTTCAACAGTAATGTTAATTTCAAATGAAATTATATCTTTGAATGTTTGATTACAATTTTGTCCAGATATTGTACTTAGTTTCTTCGCGTCCTAAATTTGACATTTGTTAAAATATAAATAGTATTTATTTACTTCGTATATTTTAAAAACAACATTTTTATTATTATTACAATCAACAATAATCTTGAGGGAAGTTGATCCAACTAAATAAAAGAAAGTCATTTTAAAAATATAAAAAATAAAAACTATTTTTGTCTCCTTCTTGTGTATCATGCATTAAATTAATTTCTAATAATTTAGAACTATCTATGAAGAACCCCCGAACAATAATATTTGAATTAATTGTAATAATTTCATCAAATCGAGTTGAAATTGTTGGAGGAATCGTTGTTTTCTAAAAATTTTTAATATTTTCATAAATCAAACAAAAGTCTAACATTAATTGCTGTTACATTTAACATAGCAATTTGTTCAATAACTCCTTCAACTTTCAATGCAGAATTGCCATATTTTTGCATATTATTTTCATTTTTCCACCAATTTGGTACCCAGAATGTGTTGGTTACATTAATTTGGTTGGAAATTATAGAAAAGTTGATAAATTTTTCAAAAATTTCTAATTTAACTTGAACTTCTTTTTCAAAAATTTCAGAACGAGTTTCAGTTAAATGTTCTGGGTAATTCCAGTGAACATCCTATTAAATAATTAATTAAGAATTTAAAACTATAGTAATATTTTAGATTAATATAGAAAGGAAATTATAAAAGTAAAATACTTTTGCCTGGAAGATAAATCCATTTCGATTAAAAATCACAATTGCATCATTTAAGCTAAATTTAATATCAAAAGATTTATCTTTTGGCATAAATTTTAATGAAATTTCATTGCTAAAGTTTCCAGAAAGTTGAAAAACAATTTCCTTCTTTTCATATTTGCATTTGTTGTTTCCAATTATAATTTGCTCAGTTTTTTGTATTTTTGTCTTTCTTTTGGCGAAACTCTTTTCAAGCTGTTTAATGAAAATAAATAATATTTATAAATTTAAATATTTACCCAAGCTTCCATAGAACAATTACAACTTCTATGGACATACATTGCCAGTTTTCCATCAAACATTTTAGGCAACATATCTAAGGCCAACATCCATAAACTAGCAAATCTTGTTAATTGTTTTCCCCATACATTTTGAATATATAAATCTTTATAATTTCCTTTTTTAAATTGAAGAATTTCCGTGTGTTCATCACTATCATTTTTTGGTACAAGAATATTTGTGAAAATATTATTTTCTTCTCCAAGGCGGATTGAAAAATGCTCAGAATAGATGTTATATCTATTAAATTTATAATATTTTCAAGAATATTTAGAAAAAACAAACCCATGTCTTTTCAAAGACAATTTCAATATATTACTGTCATGGTTTTTCCTGTCGGTCTTAAGCTGGATTCCGTGCCAAGGGACATAAATTCCTTCTTTCCCTACTTTGCAAAGGCTTTCCATTTTGCTTTCTTTGCAGAACTCTTCTCTCTTATTTTCACAAAACTTGGCCACATCATTCTATTTAATTTAAATATTTATTTTTTTGTTATATGTATTCCTTACATATTTTGAATTTTTTACTCTATATACGGGTTTTGAGTTATATCCAGTTTTGGTCATATGTGAGTCAAGCTGGCCCGGGTAACAAATAATCAAGCTGGAAATGAAATTAAGATATTTTATTTATTTAAATTCCAACCCTTCATCTTCACAGAAATGTCTATATTTCATATAAAAATTCAAAGAAATTAAGAATTTGTCCATATTTCCAGGGAGAGGGGAGCATTGATCTCTAATTTCATAATTCATTTCAAAGGCTTTTGTTTCCATTCCGGTCAAATAAATTCTGAAATTTTATCAAAAATATTTAAATATAATTAATTAATTTATTTACATTTTTTCATTTTTCCTTTCTTCCCATCTTTTATTAAAATCATCTTCAGCTCGCTGTTCTTGAGCAAGGATCATAAGACCCTTTAAAATAAAGAAAATAAACCAAGCATAATTGCTTGGTTTCATTGTTCACTGTCGTTGAAATATTTTTTAGATTTATAATCTTAAAATTAATTATTTAATAAAAAAATTAAATAATTTTAATAAATCTAGAGAAGATTAAACAAATAATAATTATTTATTAATATTATAATCATAAATTTAATTTTCCAATAATTAATTTTAAACTAAAAATGAATATTTTCTGTTTAAAATAATTATTTAAATATATCATTTTAATTTAAAATTGGTTTGGCTAGTTTTGTGATTAATCCGAAATGAATTTATCTGAAGAGACAAGTAAAAATAAAATTAGTTTTAACGGCAATAGCATAATTATATTCACCAGTAAAAATTTTATAAATTACATTTAAATGATTCAGAAGAGAATGTAAGTGATTAAAAATTATATTTACCATCTAAATTTATTCAGATTAAATAAAATAAAATTAAGAGTTGAATTCTGTTATTTTAATGGAATAACGGAATGTGAACATTGATGGAATAAATATTTATAATTTAGAAAAACCTATAGAATTTTAGTTATTTTAATAATATCTAAAGTGTTATTAGTAAAAATTTCCTTTATAATTAAATATTTTAATGTAAATTGCACTGCTGACATTGATGGAATAAATATTATAGTAATTTAAAATCTCATATGATCATTTTTGAAAAAAATATAGAAATCGGAATAAATTAATGGAAAATAGAAATCTATAATAATATATAGCTTTTCTTTTAAATTAAAATATCTTTAATATTTTTTTAATTTATCCAATTTTAATTTTCTTTACTTTCTTTTTACACTTCAATAAAAAAGTTTCTTCTAAGTTATCTGAAGACAGGTAGTAGAAAGCAATTATTTTCGGGTTAGATTACATGCTGTGATGAGAATATATAAATAAATAAGTTGAAAGCTTTACTTTTCTTTTGGCTATTAAATAATACATATATATTTTTAATCAAAGAAATTTCGAAAATTATCCTATCATTCTAAAATATATAATTGAAATTTATTGGGGAAATCTCGTTCGAATTAGATTTTGCTTAATATTCCGTTGGAACTAGATATCAAGCATCTCTTTCTAGCAGCTAATAAAATAAAAAAATAATGGGACATTCTCGTTTGTTTATATTAGCTGCATCCACTGGCAGTGGTCTTCTTATGTTATTCTGTTTAATTTCTTCAATATTTATTATTAACGATATTAATTCACTTAGAGAGGAAATTTTATCTGGCATTAAAGATTTTAAGGTAAAAGATATTTTAATATTTCATTAATCCAATCATTAATAAAAACATCATATTTTATCTTCAGATTCTTGCAAATAAAGCTTGGGATGGAATGGTTGATATACCTTCTAAAAATTTAGATAATAATTTACATTCATCTTTTTTCTCTCCAAAACCGAGGGAAAAACGCCAATATGAGGCTACTATCCAGCCGACAGCTTATGTTGGAGGATCCTCTTATAATGCAATTCCTAGGAAGTCATCATCAATTAATTGTGGTAAGTAAATCTTAAATTTTATGGTTGCTTTTAACAAAAATAAAAAATATTTTTAAATTATTTCTAGCTGGATGTTCTCCATCTAAATGTCCGCCAGGACCTCCTGGTCCCCCGGGTGAACCAGGAATTCCTGGAGGTATTCCTAGTTTTATTAGAGTTTAATTTCATTTAATATAGAACCAGGTACTCGAGGTTTGGATGGAAGGCCAGGATTATCGGGGAATAGCTTAAATCAAGGTTATGAAACTGAAATAAAGGTAACTTTGTCTTTTTGGACTTTTTAAAAATTATTTTTCAATTTTATGAGTGCATTCAATGTCCAGCCGGGCCCCAAGGACCACCGGGGCCAGTTGGACCAATTGGAAGTCCAGGACCGCGAGGATTGGTAAATGAATAATATTTCGAATTAATTATATTTTTATTTATGAATAAAGCAAGGACAGCCTGGTCAATTTGGTGAAGATGGAAATCCAGGATTGCCAGGATGTAAATAATGTCTATTTTCAATTATTAAATATTTAAATTAAGTGCCTGGAGATATTGGGCCACCCGGTAAAATTTTTAAAAATAAACATGTTACAAAAAATAAATAGGACCTCCAGGGAATGATGGTCCTAGAGGACCTCCAGGTAAAGTTTTCATTAAAATTTTTAAACATGCTTAGAATTTTGCAGGTCTGCCTGGGCAAAGAGGAAAAGGTCAGAATTAATTTAAAATTTTTAAACTATTTATGCACATTTAAGGACTTCCCGGTCCAAAAGGTCCTCCTGGACCTCCAGGCGATCAAGGACCGCCAGGACATCCTGGTATGTCTGATTAATGAAAAATTTTTAAATTAACATTATAGGGCCTCCGTCAAGTGTAATCGGTCAAACGGGACCGCCAGGAATGGTGGGACCACCAGGGATTGCTGGAACTCCAGGTAAAATAAAAACTTTGCTTTTTTCCAAAAAATAATCTTGAGGAGCCCCAGGAATTCAAGGACCTCCAGGATTTTCTGGCACTCCCGGCAGAGATTCTTCATAGTATGTGGAAATGAAGAATATTTAATTAAAATTTTATTTATTTATCAGTTGTCCCTGTCCTCCAAGGAACCAACCACCTCAAAACTATGCTAATGTTCATATTAATCCAACTGGACAAATTCCGCCTTATAAAAAGAAACTTTATTGAAAATTTTGATAAAAATAATTATTAAGGGAAAAATTTTCTAACTAAAATTAAATGCAAAAATTTGTTTAATTAAATCAAAATTAACATAAGAAAAATTTATGTTTGAAAAGATAAACTTTCGAAATTTAATAAAAAAATTGATTAGAATATTTAAATGCTTATTTCGTCAAAACTAATTTATTAATTAAGAACTTAAAAAATAAATTCATTTTCTTTTCTATTTAAAAATCAAGTTCCCTTTCTGTCCATCCACCGGGTGTTCGACGGATTAAGAAACGTCGAAGCTCATCATAATTGAAAATATAGATAGCAAAGGGAATGGCTGGGAACCACCATTCAAACCTTTAAATAATTTTTTAAATTAAAAGCTTTTGTGAAAGTGACAAGATAACCCCTTAATATCGCATAAATTTGAGTCTCTCTTAGGGATACGACAAACATGTCGACAAGTTTCGAGTCGAGGTTTCCCGAGTTTTATCGAAACTGAAATTTTCGAGTTTTCTGGAAAAAAATCGAGTCGAGTTTCGAAACTCGAAAAAAACTCGTCGTTATATCGTATCGTCCGATCCATAGTCTCTCTTATATTTTTATGAATACTATTAAAATTTTTATTTTCTTTCCAAACGCTCCTCTTTCAATTATTTTAATAAAATTATTTTTCTCACTTTAATCCATGCATTTTCAATCCTTCATTCACAACAGGTGTATAAGCTAAAAACATAGCAATTCCAGTTTCAATTAATATAGCTGCATTCATTGGCCAATTATCCATTCCTTGTTGGACAAGTCTAAAAAATTTTTGAAAATTTTATAATTTAAATTCCAAATACGAATTTCTTCTAGTTTTAACAATTAATAAATCTGCCCATTGAGTAACTACAATGGCAATAAAAAACGCTGTTTGGCATGTTTCTTCCAAAATTTTTCTATTAGTATAAGTCTAAAAATAATAAAAAAAATATTCTGAAAAAAATTGTTTAGAAAACCCATTCTTGATTGTAACTGTCTTCCAAATTATTAATTAATCGGTTATCCCAACTTGAACGAAGATAAAGTACTAAAAATTATTTATTTTAGAAAGAAAGTATTTAAACATGTTATAAACAGACTGCAAGGAAAGTTCGATTTGTAATAGCAATTTTTTTATGAGAGTTTGGCTTTGTTCGGATTTTCTAGTTGGGGTGTTAACCGGAGTGTAATTATAGTTATAGCGGAATTAAATATAAAAATACAAATTATTTGAAATATTTTAATTCAAACACAATTGTTTAACAATTAATTTTTGTAAAATAATTAACGAAAAATATTTATAACATACATTTCTGTGGTAAAAATCCATTTTCTGCCATAACCCAAAAATAAGCAAAAAATCCAGCCATTGCTTTAAAATGAATATTTCTATTTAAGATAATTTTTTAATTTCAAGCCTTGAATAAATCCAATTTGAAAATAAGCCATAGAAAAAATACGTAAATTAACTAATTTGTCTGTTCTTTTTCTTGGAGCTCTTGACATAATATCAGATTCTGCTTTTTCATACCCAATAGTTATTGAAGGAATCTTTTAATTCAAAATAAAGGGGAAATATATTTAAATAATTTAAAGATTAACAATATCAGTTCCAATATCAATACAAAGCATTGTGATAGTTCCCAATGGAAGTGGAATGCCTATAATGATAAATGCAAGGAAAGGAACCAATTCTGCAAGATTTTTTCGAAGAACATAAGAGACAGTCTTTTTAAAATTGTCAAAAATTCTTCTTCCTTCCTCAACACCGACAATTATTGAACTTTAAATGGAAATTAATTATTAAAGGAATAAAAAGGAAATTTAAAAGGATAACTTACGCAAAGTTATCATCTAGTAAAATCATGTCTGCCACTTGTTTGCTTACATCAGATCCAGTTATACCTATTATAATAAATTAAGTATGGAGAAGAAATATATTTATTAATACCCATTGCAATTCCAATATCTGCTTTCTTTAATGCTGGAGTATCATTAACACCATCCCCTGTTACCTTAAATATATTTAAATAAAATTAAAGTTTTTAATTGTTCTCAAACTTACAGCCACAATATGCCCTAGAGTCTGAAAAGCTTCAACAATTTGAAGTTTTTGTTGAGGAGAAGTACGGGCAAAAACTATTTCTTTGTGGTGACAAATTAATTCTACAAGTTGTTCATTAGTCATTAATCTCAATTCACCCCCATGAACAACTATAGCTGAGGCTTCTCTTAATTTTAGAAAAATATAATTTTAGAATATTTTTGATAGTCGGTGAGATAAATAATTAAGAATCTGTTTGGACATATTAAAGTTTTGTTGGACATATTAAAGTGAATTTATAAAGCCAAAATAAAGATTAATAAAATAAACTAGTACTTTGGATCCACTTCACTAATATCGCATCCCTTCCTTATAGCAATATCTTCAACAGTTTCAGTCTCTTCAGTAAGAATACCAACAGCTTTTGCAATTGCTTTTGCAGTTATTGGATGATCCCCTGTAACCATTACAACATTCAATCCAGCAGATCTAGCTTTTGCTACAGCTGAAGGGACAGACGCTCTTGGAGGGTCTATGAGAGAGAAGAGGCCGATAAAACGAAGACCGGTAGTTGGGAAATTAACCTTAATTAGAAATGGATAAGGAGAATTTTTTTTAATTGCCTCGTCTATATCAAATTCAAATCCTCTGGGGAATTTGTTTTTATCCAATCGTAGGTCGGCAAACCCTAAAACGCGCTCTCCTTTTCCCCCAAGTTCAAGATATGCTCGATTGAAATCCTCTCGAACACTTTCATCAAATGGGATCTAAAATAAATTTATTAATTTAATTTGAATATTTTCCATAAAGTGATGTTAATAAACTAATAATTCTTGTGAAAGATATTAAGATAATTCGAATAAAAGGAATTCAAATTTAAGAGACTAAGATTTACTAAGAAAATAAAATGAATGGCACATCTGTTATACATAATGGAACCAATCAGAATTCTCCCCAAGGTCAAACTAAGTTAATGTATATTTCGTTTTTATTTTACCTCCTCATTTCCAACAAGCATTGTTGAACATATTTCTATTATTTTTTCAGGAGCACCCTTTAATTAATTATTAAAATAATTCTAACTTTAATTATCAACAATACCTTCATAACTAATAAATATTCATCATTATCATCATCTGTTTCGTGTATACTCAATTGAAATTTATTTGTAGAATTAAAGGGGATTTCTACTAATTTTGGATTTCTTTTACGTATACTTGGAACATCGCCTTAATAGAAAATAAATTTTAAAAGATTTATGAATAAATAAAAGAACCAATCATTAATTCGGTAAATCTGAGAAGTGCTTGTTCTTTAAATTTTAATAAAAATGTTTTGGAGAAATTTTTTTAATTACCTGAAGGGTCACCAGTACATTCTCTACGAAGTACTGGAATGTGTGTCTAAAATATTTTGATTAAAATATTTTAAAGAAATAATTAATTAATTTATTTACTTGAGCTAATTTAAATTCAGCTCTATTACAAAGAATTGCAATTCTCATTAAGGCGAAGAAGGCTTCGTCTTTTGGACCGGTTGCTGTGAACATGTTTATTGTTCTCTTAAAAATACTTAATTTGTTTTATTTTATAATAATTTGAGATCACTTTAGCTATTTTTGGGATTAAAAATTTATTTATATAATAATACCTAAAACACTATAGCTAAAACTAAAATAACGGTAATTTTAATTTATTGCCTGTGTATGTGTTGAAGGAATTGATTGTGCATGACAAACTTCACTATTACGATCATACCTAATAATAAATATTTATCTAAAAAATTTTTTTTAAATTTTTACCAAAGATGTGAAACAGTCATTCTATTTTGTGTTAAAGTTCCAGTCTTTAATTATTTTATTTTAAATATATTTTTGTCAACAAAATTGCCTTATCAGAACAAATTGTTGTTGTAGAACCAAGTGTTTCTACAGCCTCTAAATTTTTAACAAGACAATTTCGACTTGCCATACGCTTAGCTGTGAGAGAAAGACAAACAGTTACTGTTGCCAAAATACCTTTAAAATATAAATTATTTGATAATAATGATAGTAAAGTCTAGCTTTAGTTCATTAATTTATTTAATTTTTGAAGAATTTTTATTTAATAAATATCTAATTTGTAAGTTTTAAAATCAAAATTAATTGTAAAAATTAAAAATTATTTTATTAAAAATTCTTTTTAACCTTCAGGCACATTTGCCACAATTATTCCTTAAAAATACAATAAATATCATAAAAAACAATATTTACCAATAAGAAAAATAACTCCTTGAATCCATTTATATCCAATAAAAATTGCTATTCCAGAAAATACAACACCAATAACAACAGCAATTATTGTAACAAGTTTAATAAAATGTTCAATTTCTTTAAAGAAAATATTTAAAAATAATTTATTTTCTTTACCAATAGCAATGGGTGTTTTTCCTTGTTCTAGATGAGCAGCTAAATGAGCAATTTTCCCAACAGCCTTTATAAAATAATTAAATTTATTTTATATTTTAATTATTATTAAAACAGTTTTGCTTCCCGTTCCAATAACAATTCCTTTAGCAGATCCTTCTACCGCAAAGGTAGAATAAAAGGCAAGATTTTTAGTTTCCATAGGATCATCTTTTGTGCATTCAGCTGTTCGACTAAGAGGTTCACATTCTCCAGTTAAAGATGAATTATCTACTTTAAAACCAGATGATGATATTATACCTTAAAATTAACAGGAAATTGTTTATTAAATTATTATTTTACGTATATCTGCAGGTATTCTGTCCCCTCCACGTACTTCAACAATATCTCCTAAAACCAATTTTTCTGTAGGTAATTCAACCTTTTTCCCATCCCTGTATGTATTAGCAAATGTTGGAACCATTGTAGAAAATGATTCTAGAATTTTAGAGCTTTTTCTTTCTTGAAAGTATTGAAATAGTCCTGTAACGACTACTACAAATACAAGAACACCTGCCAAATAAACCTAGAAATAAAATATTTTTTTATAATTTAGAATATAGATATCTTTTAATTGTCAATATTGTGATTATTTAATTTTACTTTTTACTCTTAATTTTACTTTCCAATTAAATAACTAACATAATCATATGATGGAATAGGTTCTGTATAATAACCAACTACAAAAGCAATTAAACAAAGAAAAGCTCCAACCCACAAAAGTTTTGCAAATCCACTCAATTGTGTTTTTAATATTTTTAACCATTCTGGTATTGTTTTTGGAGGATCTAAAGCATTTGGGCCATATTGTTTAATTAATTCTTCTGCTCTAGTTGTTGTCAATCCCTTGAAAATTTAACAAAATTTTGAGAAGAAATATAAAAATATTTTTTGTTAATCAGTATCATTATTATATTACTAATAAGTAAACTCTCGTTATATCGACAATCATATTTCAAAAAAAAAAAATAAAAAAAATCCCCAATCTAGCTCTCCCCTATAGGGCATCACCCCTACTTTTGAGTTTTCTAATAAAACCTATTTATTTTCCTATTCACAAATTTAACTTACATTTTCTAAATCAGTACCATATTTTTGTGTCAACTCTTCAGGTGACAATTTATGATCAACCTTTTAATTAATTTCTATTTATTTCAAAAAATATTTATTAACAAACAATATTAACTTCTGCATGAGTTGCCTCCTTCTTCGCGTCTGTGGAAGAAGTTGCGGCATTATTTGAAGAAGGGGAGGAGGATGTATCGGGTATATTTATTTTGCCTTTAAAAGGTCTAATTTTGACCATTTTTGAATTTTTTGTAAATTGGTCAAAATTTCGCTTTAAAAATGAAATAATTAAAAAATATGGGTTATCTTTAAATTAAAAATAAATAAATAAAATAATTAGCATATTCTCTAAGGTAATTTGATAAATAAATTAATCTTAGTAAATTATTTCATTATTTTTTTCGAATTAAATTTGATGTCATCTATACAACATTATTTCGAAAAGAAATAAAAAATTTATTTAAATGCTTTATTAGTGTATATTTTAAATATATGAATTGACTAAATAACAAAAGAAGGTTTAGTAATAGAGAAAAAGTTTTTCTCAACAAAAGAGGAATTAAAATAAAAAAAAAACTTTATTTCTCTCTAAATCCCTAAAAAAGAGAGGAGCACTTTAAAATATATTTTGCCATATTTTAATTGTCGGAAGGAATTAATTTGGAGAAAAATATTTTTTAAATTTTATTTATTTAAAAAAATATTAGTAAAAATAATAAAGAAATTATATTAATTGTTTTTGACATTTGATTAGTTTTATTTTTAGAAAATTGGTTACTCACATAATTTGAAATTTTGTTATTTTTGTTAAAGAATTCACAATTATAACAATAGATTTGTAAATAAATAAAAGTGTGATTTTAAGTTTATAAATTTGAAAATAATTTTCAAATCAAATAAATGAAAGGTTTTTATATTAATTATAATAGGTTATGTTAATTATAAAATTGTTATGTATGATTTTAATTTGTATATCAAAACCCTAATTATTTATTTGTTATAAAATAATTAAATTAATTTTCAAATAAAAATATTTATTTTTTTACTTAAAATTTTTACTAATAAAAATATAAAATGGAGAAAAAAAAATTAAAAAAGAAATATGTGCCTATTAATAAATCAAATAATTTAAGAAATTGAAGTTTATGTTTATATAAAATATTTCCGAAAGAAATAAGTTTTTTATGAGCATCATAATTTAAAAGTTTAAAAAATAATGAATCAATGAAAAATAAACGAAATGATATCATTTAAAATAAAATGTTAAATTATGGTTTTATTACATAATAAAAAATATTGTTGAGGATAATAAAAATGCGGATATAAGGAAAATCTTTAAGGAATTTATGATTCTATAAAGTGAAATACTGAGGAATTATTTGTAAGAAAATATGAAACAAAAAGAGTATAATAAGAGATCCCTTGTTTATTTTCTTTAAAAATCCGTTTGAAATGATTTCAGAACATAAATTGAAAAAAAATATTTTGTAATAATTAATAAAAATATTCTATAAAAAAGTTAAGGGAGCAATTACACTTGTTAAATTTAAATTAATTAAATAATTAAAAAAGGAGCAAATAATTGCAATCAATCCATCCATTACTTAGTTCAAATAAAAATTGCGTTGGAACGGCCACAAAAGGAATGAAAATGATTGCGCTTGAGTAAAGAAATAGAAAATATAATAAAAATAAATTGAGAAAATTCTTGTTATTTTTTGGAAATTACATAATTTTAATTCTTCTTTATAAATTTTCCTAAAAATATTTTAATTTAAGATTTTTAAATAATTGAGGAAGTAAAAATGAATTGTCTTAATTAAAATAATTATTAATAGTTAAAAATAACTAAAAGATTTCTCTCATTGATAATAACATGTTTGTAGGATAAAGATTATTTTTTATAATATTAAAATAAATTTTAGTATTAAATTAAATTTATAGAGGATGAAAACAAGGAAAAGGGGTTACCTGATTTAAAACAAATGGACAATCACTTTTAGGTATATAATTGTTTCTATCTTTATTTCTAACATATATTCTACTTTATTTTTAATTATTTTAATAAAAACATAATTCATCGGATATTTAAACAAAAATTTTATTAAAAATATAAAATTAAAAGAAAATATTAGTCATTATTGTGAATTTGTGTTGATTATTAAATATTTAGTAAAATAGCGTTTGGCAAATAAAAGCACAATCCAATTCCAATATTTTGTTAAATTTAAGTGAATAATTTTTTTTTAATTATAAAATAAATCTCTCATTTCTCAATTTTTTTTATTAATTTATTGATAATTCAAAATTTTGAAAAACTTTAAAATAAATCTTAAAAAATAAATAGTAAATATTATGGAGATATTATTTAAAGAATTTAATCGAATTCTCTTAATTTTAATTTTTATCATCTTTAATCTTTATTTTAAACAAATAAATGGAGAATTGTTAGATGAAGATCTTAATGAGTATGTTTGTTTAGTTAAAAATTGTTAACATAAAAATCATATAAATTTAAGAATTCATTTAACGGATATGAAAAAAACTCAATATTCTATTTCTTATTTGAGCATGGATCAATGCATGTTAAGACCTTCACAAACAAAACTTGGCTCTTTTGCTTTAAAATTTGAATGGGAAAATTTATTAACCTGTAACAATGGGTAAATATAAATAATATTAGTTTAAATTTCAATTTAAATATAAGAACTTTGATTATTTTAAAATTTAAAATTTATGATAAAGATATTTTTTTAAAATTAATTCCTCAAACAAATCTGTCATCTTAGTAGACCGGCGGTGTTTTCACATTTAAGACTAGAGTTGCACGAGATCGAGATCTCGACCGAGACCGAGCCGAGATATCTCGGTTTTTTCAATATCGGTCTCGGTTTTGTCTATCTCGGTCTCGACTACCGAGACCGAGAATCTCGTTCGTAAGCTCGCCGAGATCCGAGACTGAATTTACACCCCTAATGATCCAAAATTTTCAGAAAATTTTGTGAATTTTTCAAATAAATTACAACAGACATGCCTAGAAATTAAAAATTCTTTAGTAAAGAGGTTATATTATAAAAAATTTTCGCCTGCGGCGCTAAATTGAAGAAATTCTGCCTTTATGGCCTTTTGAAAATCAAAATATTTTCGGCTGCGACGCTAATTACTGGTACGAGCACAAATAGGGAGGTAAGAAGGCTTTATGAAAAGAATGTGTAGTTTCTGTAACCTGAACTTCGAAACCTTGGATCCGGAACGGTAGATGGAGTTTTATTTTGAAAAATTTTTCTTATGGTTTGCCAAAAGAATTAATATAAGTTAAATTTTGGTCAGAATAATTTTAATAAATATAAAATATTATTATTTTAAATTAATTTTAGGTTATTTCGAAAAATATTAAGAGTTAAACCGAATTTTAAAAATTTAAAAAAAATCTCGGTTATCTCGGAATCTCGATCTCGGTCTCCGGAACGGGCCAGTTGAGTGTGGCCGGTTGAGTGTTGCCAGTTGAGAGTGGGCAGTTGAGTGTTGGGCCAGTTGAGAGTGAGCCAGTTGAGAGTTAGCCGGTTGAGTGTGGCCAGTTGAGTGTGGCCGGTTGAGTGTCCCCACAAAAAGGGCCAGTTGAGTGTCAATTAGTGACTGAAGGGAATGGGATCCAAACATGAATTTTTGGGATTCCAGTCACGAATACAGTCAAATTTGTTTTTTTGGATTGGTATTCATCTCGGAATTACTGATTGGTTGGCTAATTTTCCAATCCCAATCCCAACGATTATGCAGTTATCCACGACCAAGTGTTGTGTTGGTCCAAAATCCTCCTTAATGATGGAGCCGGAGTTTAATTGGAGCCGGAGCTTAATTTTGAAATGACCGGAGTTGTAACTTGATTTTGTCACTTAAGCAAAGCTCCTGCTTTACACCCTTAAGTGTTGGATTTTGTTTGAATTTTTCTAATTTTTCCATAAGGAATAGGTTGGCGGGAAATAGGTTGGCGGATCCGGTGAAATCTTCGGATATCTGAATCCGGTATCCGCACCGCCCTTCTGTGCTTACATCGGCTTTTTTGTCAAAAATTTAATTTTGACACTCAACTGGCCCTCTTAGTGGGGACACTCAACTGGCCACACTCAACCGGCTAACTCTCAACCGGCTCACTCTCAACTGGGTCAACTCTCAACTGCCCACTCTCAACTGGCAACACTCAACCGGCCACACTCAACTGACCCCAACCGCTCGGTCTCGGCTCAAAAGTTGGGTCTCGGTCTCGATCTCGGGTTTATCAGTCTCGGCCGATCTCGGTCTCGGTTTTCTCCTGAAATCTCGATCTCGTGCAACTCTATTTAAGACATAAGAATTTAAATTTAAATATTTCTCTGTTTATATAGAATACTAATATGTTACCCGAGCCAATTGGTTGGAACAAATACAATAAACGGAACCATTCCATCTATTCCATACCGCCTAAGGATTTCTAGACAAGTTTTTATTTAAAATAAATTTTCCATAAAGTTAAATAATAGAATAATATAACTAAACAATGTGAAAGTAAACGAAAAGAATTTTGTAAAGAAAATAACTTTGCTTCATGTAATGAAACACACTGGCATGGAATTTTTGTTCAAACTGTTAAATTTAAGATTATTGTTTCTTTGTCAATAACAAACAAAATGTTGTATTTTCTACTAAATTTCATAAATAATTTAAAAAATTCAGATATGATTTTAACCCTATGAATTTTTCTTTACAATTTGGAAGAAAAGAAGATATATTCACTCGTATATTTCTTTACAACACAAGCAAAGGTTAATAGTATTTTTCATAATTAAAATGATTGATTTGTTAAATGACATTTAAATCCTATTTATTAGGAGAAAGAGGAGAAGAAAAAGGAAAATATGGGGAGATAACGCGATAGACCAAATCATTAATCAAGATAGCTTTAAAAATCTAATCAAGAATGACAAATTAAAAATGTTTAAATCTGATTTCATAGAATTTGTAAAATATTTTTCTTAAGTTTAGGATAATTTTATTAACTAGTAGGATAACAAATTTTATAATAGTTGGATGTAGCAATGAAATTTACCTTGGTTTTAATTTATTTTAAAAATATTTTAAGAAATTTTTATATTTTAATTAGGTACATTAAAAGAAGAAAAAGAAGACGATTTACTTCGTGATGAATATATTTCAAATATACACAAAGGTGCTTATCTACATAAATATTCTGGTTTATGGTCATTAGGATTCGATTTACTACCTACTAGCTCTCAGAGAATTCTTCATTTATTTGTTTATAGAAGTTGTGGTTGTGCTATTAAAGCTTTTGTTAGTTTTTTTGGTTCTAATAGGTTATTGAGAATAAAATTAAATCAAACATTTTGTCTTCAACCAGATCTTTAATGACGAAAATTATTATTTAATAATTATGCAAAGAAAACTTGTGAAAATTAATAACCATTTAAGATTTCGATTAAAATATTTGATTATTTTATTTTTTAGTTTATAAAGCCGACTACAAAACAGTCATTACAAAAGTTTACTAAAAAGTCAATACACGAAAAAAATTGTCAGAAATTATTCACCAATGAAACAATACAAGATGTTGGTGAAATTTCAAAAAATATCATTGGGAAAATGATTACTTTTTCTATCTTAACAGCTAATGATGGAAAGATTGCCAAATTTATTCTGATCAAAAGCAAAAAGAATAATATAATCGAAATTACTTTAAACAAAACATCAATTAATTTTGGTCCTTATTCGGTAAAATTTTTAATCGACTCTATTGTATTTAATTTCATTAGAGTTCGTGAGAACGAGAACTTAGAACGAGAACTAGATTTCATAACTTAAAAACTCATGATTTTTGGCCTCTATAATTTCCTCGATTTTCATTTCAGTTTAAACAAAGCTTTTATATTTTTGCTAATAGCCCTCGTTCCATTAAAATGTATGGTTGATTAAAAATACGATAATATTACCCAATTCAGAATTATTATGGAAAATGGAATAATCGAACAAATCAATTGAATAAGAAAATTTTTGCTGATAATAATCGAATAGATTTTATAATATTAATACAGCGTTATTGTATATCAATAGAATTCACTAGTGGAAATTGGTCTTTAATTAATTTGTTTTGGCCAAATAAATGGTGGGAAGATAAATTTTTGGAAGGAGAAAATGATATAAAATTTTTGTTTAGCGGCGACTTTATTTTAATTTCTAATTTGCTAGTTTATGTTCCAATTATGAAACAGATATCAAAAGTAATTAACAATGGAAATCTATTTAAAATGTTTAATTTTGACAGAAATTAATGCCAAAACAAGCGCCAATTTCTTTCAGGCTTAAAACAGAACTTGGTAAAGATATTAAAATTACATTTCGAGGTTTACCTCATAAAAATGCTAGTTATTTCAAAATAAATTTATTGTATGCTGTGCCGGAAGCGAATCCAATTGGTAAGAGAAAACTGAATTAATGTTGACAACAATAGCTTATACGTTTTATATCATTAATAATAAATTTAGACACAGAAAAATCGTATTACATAACTTTATATTAACAAACATTTTTATAAATAAATAATAAAATTATTCTAAATTGAGTTGGAGAAACAGTTCTGGAAATGAATGTTGATTTCAAGCAGAAAACAATCAAATTGTCCGAGTTACATTATCAGGTCTAATCAATTTATAGTAGTAAATTTACATTAGCAATTTACAATTTTCATTTTCACATTTATGAGTTCTAAGATAAAATAAAAAATATTTTTATAAAAAAAACAAAAATAAAATCTTGATCTTTAAAGTATTTAAATGAAAATGAAAAGATACTTGCAAACAATGTATTCGACGTAGGAAAGCCTTTTGAATGTACAATTATTGGAAAACAAGAAGTCCAAGAATACTTCTACAAGGAAATTTTTACATATTATACAATTATTATAAATGATGACATCCAAACTATAAAATACATTGGATCATTGCCAGTTTGGAGAATTGAAAGAGCTTCGGTTAGTTTGTAATAAAAAAGTCAATAAGCCTTAATAATTTTGCATAAAAATTAAAAAAATATTTAATATATTTTGAGTTGGATGGAGATATACAAGTTTTAGAAGAACCATTGATAACATATAAGGAAGATTATAATAAAAGTGACTATTATGTTTATAAACATGAAATGGAAACTTTACAAAAAAATGGAACATTACTTCTTCTAGATGGTTTTGTTCAACATGATAGCTTTAAGAAAAAGGATGATAAATCTATTTCTTTTTTTGTATTTCTTCTACATGATGCGAGTGAATACAATATTTTTAGTAATTAATTTATTATTTAATATTATTTAAAATAAAAAAAGGTAATAGGGTATTAGATATATTTTCAAACTAAAGAGGAGTTTAGTCTAATTAAAATGGCATTAATAGTAGTTAATCATTGTATGAGAAACTAAAAATTATTATTTAAATTAAAGATAGATTATAAAAATATTTTAATCTAAAAGTTGGCAAAAAAGTTCTTATGCTTAATTTTATCTTCAACGATGAAACTGACAAAAAACTGCCAGCAAACAAATGTAATAATAAATCGATGTTAATATTGGCTAATCAAATAAATAATGGCACAAAAATTTATTGGGACATGGATGAATATTATAATCCAATTGGTCAAACCGGAGTTTTTTTCTCTTTGAGAATAGATTCAGACGACACTCATCTCAAAATAAGTGTAAATAATGGAAGTTACCTATATTATAAACATCATTTACCACCATGGGCTGTTAACTGGATTTCGGTTTGTTCATTTAATTTAGTTCCCTAAAAATCATTTAATAAAATTTCATTGATCTTTCTTGAAAAGGTCCATGGTTATATCACCGATGTAAACTTTGGAAAAATACGTTACGAATTACCACAAAATATCAGACAAATATCTCGTGACAAATCTTTAGGAGATGGAAGTTATATAAATATTGAAGGAAATATTTCTGAACCTTTAAGCAACATTTCTGTCAATTTATTTCACAATTCCCTTGAGCATCATAAGTATAGTTAGTTGGCATTTTTTAATTTGACTTAAAATTGCTAATATATTAAGTTAGTACTATTGTTCTCCAACTAAACTTGACTAAATGTTGCATTAAAGGAAGTTACTATTGGGTATATCTTTTAATTAATTAAAACTTATGTTCTCGTTGAGTTATCGGTTGGTGTCAAAATGACTTTTATTTTGTAAATATGGCAAAAATAATTAAAATGAAAAGACAATAAAAAATTTTTCATTACACGACTCGAAACCCGATATTCAAAACCGGCCTTTTTCCGACCCGAAGAATATTTATTCTGAAAAAGAATATTTTATTTTTAGCCATTAGATAATCTAGAACACTTAACTAAAAGTTATGAATATGAAAAGGAATTACATTCTGGAGAGATGTTCAGACTGAAACTTAAAATAGATAAAGACAATTATATTTGCGAATATGAAACAAAATATCAAGAAAATACTTTTAAATTTAGACAAATAATTAAAGCTTCAGCAACACAATATATTTCGGTTACTTATTAAATTAAATAATCTGTTAATTATTAATGTATTTACTTTTTTTTTAGGTAAATGGACTTGATGAACTCAAAATTAACGTTGTATATGGCAAAAATAATTAAAATGAAAAAACATATAAAGCTTACCGTATTTCTTCTAATAGAACCGCATGCGCTTCTATTTTTCAACCGCCTCGTAGAGTGCGCTTATATTAGGGAGTGCGCTTCAACTAGGGAGTGCGGTTCTATTAGAAGAAATACGGTAATTATATTTTAAACTATTAAAAATATTATTTCTTATTACCTAATACCTAACTTATTTTTATTTCTACTAATTCTTTTATTTAGGAACTAGTATACAAAAAACTATCTAGTACTTTTAATATCGGATCACGATTTAAATACTTTTTCTAATTAAAATTATTAGTTTTGTCTATTTAACTATAAATCTAAATTCCAATTGAAAATATTAAATCGGCTGAATCATTTAATTTTATTAACTAGATGTTTGTTCTCTCTTCATAATAAATTTATCATAGAAATGAATAAACTATTTAACTTTTTATATAATTATATTTATAAAGAGCAGTTTAGATAAATATTTTAATATTTCTATGTATAAAAATATAAATTTAAATGTTAACCATTTAAAACAATTAATTAATTTTTTATAATATAATATTCTATATAGAATGTAGAAAATGAAGAATTAATTTTTATATAAAATCTTTGTTGAAAATAAATTTATAAAAAAGAAAATAAAAACAATAATAAGAAAAAAATGAATAACATGACAAAAAAATATTTTTTTAAAAATTTGTGATTATTCACATTTATCTTTCTTTTAATAAATATTTTTAGAAATAAATATAATTTTAAAATAAATAATGAAAAACTTTTTGGTTGTTATTTTAGCCTTTAATTTTATACAATACTTTCATGAAGGAGGTTATAAAATAATTTTATAAATTTAGAAATATTTTACTTTTATTAAATTTTTAATTAAGATTCTTACAAATGTTACGAAGAGAAAGATCTTCATAAAGGAACTAAACTACATATTATTAAAAAGAATAAAGATTGCGATACTGCATTGGAAAATTTAAAATGCATTAAAATGGACTGTGGAGATTGTATGTTTACTTATTTATTGGCTCAAAAGATTATGGTTACATAAATGTATGGGTAGAGGAGGGGGGAGCAGAAAAATTGCCTTAAATATCAATTTTAATTTACAGTTGAAGCTCGTTATAGCCCCACTGGGTTATATTCCCACTACGGTTATACCCCCACTTTTTGGCCGGTCCCGACTGAATTGTGAAGAACTCTCCCATAAAAAAACACGGTTATACCCCCACCGGTTATTACATATAACCCCACCCCAAACGCAGTCCCAAACGAAAAAATCGCTGGATATACCCCCATTTTTTAAAAAATTAGGGGAAATTTTGATATTTTTTCGAAAATTTTGATAATTTTTTGTAAACTTGACATTCAAAATTATTATTTTCGTTAAATTTTAACTAATTTTCATTTTTTGGTGTACGAATTAATTGATTTAACGTCTTAATTCCTTTCTAAGCCGACCCGACAGGGCTTCTTTACGCCTGAACCCGAAACTCGACCGGAATAGGGGCTGATGCCTGATTAACTGAAGAAACAGGTCGAACTGATTAATAAATCAGAATTAATCGATAAAATTCAACGGGAAAATTGATTTCGGTTATTTTTCCCTTGACTAAATTAAATTAATTTGTGCTCAATTCGTTCCCAGCTTACTTTTTCTCAATAGAAACACTGAATGAATACTTATAATTATTTTTAATGCATTATTTAACTTAATAAATATGATTATAATGATTAATATGGAAGAAACATTTGAAATATATTTTTTAAAAATTAAAAAAAAAACACGGATATACTCCCACTACGGTTATACCCCCACTTTTTGGCCGGTCCCTTGGGGTGGGGCTATAACGAGCTTCAACTGTATATTGTAATGAATGTACTGCTGGCTAGCCTTTAAACGCTTAGGCGCGGAATAATTCATAAAATTATTTTCTACCCTAAAAAATATAAGAACACCTATAAAACTAGTTTTAAATTTTTATTTAAGATGGTTATGCAAAATCGTGCGATATATGTAATGAAGCCCAAGACGGTATTAAGGGGTTTAACATTAATTATGGTGTTGATTGTAAGTGTCTTGAATGCGAAGGTGAATATTGCAATTTGTCTCTTCGATTTAGCGTTGCCATTAATCTTTTAGCCTTTTTTACGAGTATTGTGATTGGAGTTTATTTTAATATCGAATAATTTTCTTAAAATCTATTTTAAATTTTTTATCCTTTTAACGTGATAATATGAATTTAATTAAATTTTACCGAAATCTTTTTTACAATTTTAAATAAATGTTTTAATTCCATTTGTTCAAATATTTTTAAATAAATCTGACTAATATATCATGAAATATATCTACGTACGATAGTAGCCTAAGATACAATTGTAATATGTATTAGCGATTGTAGCTTAAGATACAATCATAATATGTATTAGTATCTCTGAGATTACTGAATGATGAGGATAAAGTAGCGAAAAGAACAAGATTTTGGAATTGGTATAGAAGCAGACGGGGAGGACAGGAACGCCTGGGGACTAATGAAGAATTATAAGAAAAAAATGAATAACATGACAAAAAAAATATTTTTTTAAAAATTTGTGATTATTCACATTTATCTTTCTTTTAATAAATATTTTTAGAAATAAATATAATTTTAAAATAAATAATGAACAACTTTTTGGTTGTTATTTTAGCCTTTAATTTTATACAATATTAGTTTAGTTTTTCCAACTGGATTACAAGTTTATAGGTTATAACGGGACGAAGAATTGGACATTTATGCAAATTTCCCCCTTAACAAAAATCTTCTGTGTTCCCTCCCATGTCGAGTAACTAATTGACATTATTACAATTTTAATTTAGGATTAAAAAAATTTCTTTTTGACTTTCACCACTATTAGTCAGCGTGAAATTAATTATGATTCACTTTAATTGAATAAAAATACATACAAACAAATTCCATAATAAATTATATTTATTCGTATTTATTTACATACAGATATTTAATCATTAAATGACATTTTAATAATTTTAATTAATTAAAGAGACTATTTACTGCCCAAAAAAGTAAAAGGATTAACACAGTGAAAGTCCCTAGAATCAAGAAGCCTAGACAGTTCTAATTTACTAAATATATCTTTATTTAAATAGAAAAATAATTTAGGATATGGTTGCAAACCTAATTCTCTTAATTTTAATCTTAATTAATCTAAATCTTCAACAAATTCAAATATATGGATTTGAAGAGGATAAGACGTGGGTATTTAAAAATTAATAATTAAAATTAGATTTCTTTGAACACAAATATTGATAAAAAACATAAACTGAAAAAAATCAAGAAAAGGAGTTAATTAGGTTGCAAAAAAAGTTATTTCAATTTTTTTTAGATTATTGCTAACTGATAGGGAAACAACACATCATGCAATTGATTATTTGATTTTAGACCAATGTATGCTTAGACCTGAACAGTTAGAACATGGATCTTATGCATTAAAGTTTGAAAGGGAATATCCGATAATGTGTAATAATGGGTAATTTTATTAAATAATATAAAATAATGATAAGAACAGCCAACAAAATTTATTTAAGACAAAATATGAATAAGACCTTTAAATTTAAAATAAAAATATAAAATTAAAAAAAATAAATTTAGATTACTTATATGTTATCCAAGTCAATTAATTGGAAAAAATAAAAGAAATGGCACAATTCCATCAATGCCTTATCGTTTAAGTTCATTTAAACAAGTTTTTATTTAAATTTATTTTAAAAATAATTAATTAAAAAATTAAAAGAATGAAATTACTAAAAAATGTGAAATTAAAAGAAAAGAATTTTGTAAAGGATCAGAAGAAAATATAAAATGTTCAAAAGGTGCTGAAACTCGTTGGCATGGAATTTTAATTCAAACAGAGATGAATAATAAAGATCATAATATAAATATAAGTATTTCTTTGTCAATTACAAATGAAAGGTTTTGTTAATGAATTTATCGAAAAAAATATAAAATTAATTTTTAAGATTTGTATTTAGCTATAGAAACTTTTCTATTGTTTTTGGTAAAGAATCAGATATATTTACAAGAATATTTTTACAAACAAGAAAGAAAGGTTAAAATAAAATTAAAATTTTAAAAAATATAATAAATAAAGGTATGTTAATGGAAAAACAAAAAAATGATGAAAATCTTAGAAATGAATATATTAAAAATATTGAGAAGGGAGTTTATTTATATAAATATGCTGGGTTATGGGCATTAGGAATGGATTTATTACCAACTCGAGCTGAACGAATTCTTCATCTTTTTGTTTTTAAAAGTTGTGGTTGTGGAATTAATGCTTTTGTTTGTTTATTTTATTAATTATTATAGAAATATAACCCAACTATATTTGCTTGAATTTTCTATAATTCTAACTTTCTATGAGAATTTATTTTTAGTTAGATTTTTGCTAATTTTTCTGGAAACATGAAAATAAATATTAATTAATTAATTGCTATAAATTTTAAATAGTAAATAAATATTTGGATAATCCAAGGTTTCCTGAAATATATCGTTATAATTTAATATTAACTATTAACTTTCCTTTTAAGTTTATAAAGCCAACTACAACACAAAATTCTTTTAAATCAACATTAACTAAAAAGAAAGCTTTAATCGAAAAAGATTGTAAAAAATTATTTACTAAAGAACAAGAATATAAAGTTGGAAAAATTTGGAAAGAATGTAATTGTACAGTTATTTATTTTATGATAATGACTGATGAAATTGGAAATAATGCAAAATTTATTTTAAAAAATAGTAGCGGAGAAACAATTTTTGAAATAAAATTTAGCAAAAGGACAATTAATTTTGGCCCTTTAACGGTGAGATTTTTAGATAATCGTCTATATTCGAATTAAGATTTATCGTTTTAATTTTAGAATAATTCTTTTGGTAAATGGAATGACAAAAAATTTGATTTTAACGCTGATATTTTCCAAAAAGGGTTAAAGATTGAAATTATAATATATATAAAAATTTATTCAATTGCTGTTAAATTAATTAGTGGAAATTGGTCTATATCAAATTATTTTTGGCCAAATAAATGGTGGGAAGAAAAGTTTTTGGAAGAAGAAAATGATATTAAATTTATGATTGGTGGCGATTTTATTTTAATTACTAATTTATTTATTATTGATGAAAAATATTTTGCTTATCCAGAAATTATTAAAGTTAATTAATTAATATTATTTTTAATAAAAATTATAATTTTAAACAGAAATTAAAGCCAAAACAAGCACCAATCTTCTTTATAATTAATGAAGAATCTAGCACAGAAATACGCATTACGGTTCGATATCAAATAAATAAGAATGCTAGCTACTTTAAAATAGTATTAATGCATGATGTAATTGAAGATAATAAATATGGTTATTTTTTATTTAAAAAGAAAAAATGTTTTTTTAATTTTAAGTGGGGTTAACTCTTTTTCATATGGCTGTAAATTTTACAGAAGATTCAATAGATTTTTATGGACAAAAGGTTGATTAAATTTTGATAAAATAAACAAAACTTGAAATATGAAAATATAATACATTAATATTAAAATAATAGTAGTCAGTTTTATACAAAAGAATTTTTAAAATGTTTAAACAAAACTTTGTCGGATTTTGTAAGCAATCTTGAAGAAGCAAGAAAGTTTTCGAGGGAACTGGGCGGCGTACGAAAATTGCGCGGTAAATAGAAAATTTGGGTGAATTAGGAAGACTTTAACATTTAGTATATAATTTGCTTTATATTTATTAATTTTATAAAATTATTAAGAGATCTCTTGCAAACTTTACTATCATTAAAGGAAGGATGTTCGAGTTTAAATTCTTTGGAAAACCAATAATTAATAGATTTTCTCAACAAAATGCTTATAGAATTACTATAAATGATTATTATGATGAAAAGTTTCTTATACACTCAGTATATCCTGCTTCGTTAATTGATCGATTATCGGTTAGAAAATTTTATACTTTTTAATGAAAATGCCCATGATATTAAATTTAATAATTTGAGAGCCTCAATCGAGTTTTTACTTAACACCAACTTAAAACCCTATTGAAATATTTGAATTTCTTATCGTATTCGGACAAATTTTATATTTATATATATAATTTATCTCAAAATTGTTTGTTTAAAAAATTGAAAATCGAAAAGAGTTAAGGAATAATTCTGTTAAGGAATAATAATAAGGTTCAAATTTTTAAATAAAGTTCAATTAATTTATGACTAACAATGTTATTTATGATATTAATTTAAACTTTAAGTTGGTAGGTGATATTTCTTTGCTAGAAGAAAAACCATTAACATCATATCCAAAAATGAATAAAACAATGCCAAATATAAAATACAAACATGAAATTAAAACAATACAAAAAACTGGAACAATACTTGATCTCGATGCTTTTGTCCCTTCTTTAAAGATGATTAATCGTACAAATATTTATTTCAATATACAACTTCTAACAGATGCAAGTGAATTACACAGTAAAAGTAATTATTTTTTTAATTTAATGGTTAAATTTCGTTCTGTTAGATTAGGTTATTTCAAAAATAAAATTTATTAGATAGTAAGAAAAAAAATGGGCTTTCGGATAACATTTCACAAAATCTCTAGTGATTTTTACACAAAAAAATACTTTTTAATAACATTGAGTATGTTTTTCTAAGCAATGTTGGTTTTACAAGTAAATGTTTTTTATTAAATTGTATTATCCAATTTTTTTTTAATTTTTATTTTAGTAAAAGGACAAAGTGTGGTTGAGCTTCAGTTCACTTTCACCAACACAGGAAGTAATAGTTTGAATTAGAGTAAGTCCGAGTCGATTCGAGTACGAGTATACCCGAGCCGATCTCTCGGTTTTTTTACTACTTTACTCGTACTCGAAACTCGGGGTCTTCGTACTCGGCATTACTCGTACTCGGAAACTTCATACTCGACAGACTCGGTGTAAATCGAGTATTTATAAATTAAGATTATTTGAGATTTTTTCTTATTAATTTTTCAAAAATTGGAAAATTATATTAATATTGATCCTTTATTTTTAGAAAAAAAATTTTTTAAAAGTTTTCCTAAAATTTTGGATTCATTTATTAAATGTTTGATTGATTCACTGAATTCTAGAGTTGAAAAATTAGTAGTGAAATTATGATAGTTAGAAAAATTATGATAGTTAGTTTTATTTAAGTGTTAACAATTGTTATATATATTTTTCTAAATTTGAAAAAATACTCGAATTACTCGTTTTACTCGTACTCGAACTCGGCCTAAAAATTGATACTCGTACTCGTACCCGAGCTTTTCAAACTCGGCATTACTCGTACTCGGTTTTTTCCGAATTACCCGGTACTCGACTTACTCTAGTTTGAATGATGATGTCGACATAAATTTATTTGAAAATGAATCAGGGCTTTTCTTATATTCTCTTATTGATGGTGAAGAAACTTCTGTGGAATATCCAAACCCTATTGTTCAAACTGGTGTTCGTTTCAATTTAAAAATTGTTGCAACCGAAACCCATCTCAACTTAATAGTAAATGATGCTATTGACTACTTTAAATTTTCACATCAATTACCACCTTGGGCTTTAAATTGGATTACGGTATAATTATTTTTATTTGGAAAAATTAATTCATGAAATAAAATTATATTTTATAAAAACTTCATTTTAAAGGATTTTTGCAGTAAGTTATTTTGCTATTTCTTATTAATTCAATAAACTCTAAAGTTCATAAAAATCCATCGATAATTTTGCAACAGAGTAGCAAAACAAATTCTATTGAACATAAAAATAAACAAAAAAAAAGATAAGTAATAACGTATTTATTAGATTGATGGCTATATAACGGACGTAAAATTTAGAAAAATTGAATACAAATTACCTCAAAATATTATTCAAGTAAATCATGCCAATCCTTTATTAGATGGAAGTTATATAAATATTTATGGAATTATATCAGAGCCATTTAATAACATTTCTATTAATTTATTTTATGGGGCTCTTGAATATAATGAGATTGGTGAATAATTAAAATGTTTACAAATTTGATTTTAGCGTATTATTTTAAATTTTCAAAATTTAAAATAAATTTGACAGAAATAAAACAATTAATTCAAATAAAATCAAAATCAGAAAAAATTAAATAAAGAAAAATTTTCAGCCGGTGCAACTGTTCTTCAATTAATGTTGACTAAATGTTGCATTACTGGAAGTTACTACGCTGTAAGTTTAGTAAAAATAAACATTTCTAATTTTATTTTAAGAAAATAATAAATTTAAAAGAATTTTATAATGAATATTTACATAAAAAAGAATTAAAGGCTGGCGATCATTTTAAAATATATATTAAAATTGAGGATAATAAATATATTTGTGAATACGAAACAGGAGAGCAAGGAAACGTTTGCATTTTTAATCAAACAATTCCAGCATCAGCAACACAATATATATCTGTATATTGTTTATATATTTAAATTATTATAAAAAATTTTTAAAGGTGACAGGACTTGATAATCTAAATATTAATGTTGGATATGTATAGAAAAATTACAACAGAAAAAGATATTTCAACGATTTTATATTTCTAATAAATTTATTATTAAAATTTCAAAATATAGATATTAATAAATGTTTGAATAAATATATTTGTGAATACGAAATAGGAGATAAGATGTTAAAAAAAATTATAGATTTATAGTTATTCCAAAGAAAATATTGATGATCTTCGTAATAGAATTTATTTTCTAAATCCGAAAGCTCTACTAGTAACTTTATTAGCTTAATTGCATCCTATCAACATATTAAGGTCTTAACAAGTCCCCGATAATGAACTCGAGAAATTTGAGACTTTTTTGAAAATAACCTGTATAAAAATTGGGCTATTCGGTAAACTACTATCCGATCCTCAAATATTTATAACTTTGGTTTTAATAAATCTAAAATTCTTTAAGTTTAAAATTTAATTATACATTAACATTTAAATAATTAAAAATTATTTCAAAATCATTTACAAATTCTCCATAATTTTATATCAATTTTTAATTATTTAATAAAAAAATTAAAATACAAATTAGAATTATTAACAATATTTAATAAATTTTTATAATTCAGATCGGCAAACAGATTATTCATAAATAATATTATAGTCATATGTATTTTTAATTCATTATATAAAAATATAAAATTACTTTCTAATTTATTATTTATAATATTATTTTATAAAAAATAAAAACTTAATTTATTTATTCATTAAATGAAGGAAATATTAATAAAATTGATGAGAAATCTATTAATTATAGTATTAATCAACTTAAATTTTAAGAATAAACAAATTTATGGAAATGCTGAGAATTTTAATGAACCGTATTTTAGAATATAAAAAACAAATTTTAATGGAAATTATTTTTACAGAATATTGCTAACTGACTGGGAAACAATTCACCACGAAATTGACTATTTAATTATGGACCAATGTATGCTTAGACCTGAACAAACAGAACATGGATCTTTTGCTTTAAAATTCGAAAGGGAATATCCACTAATATGCAATGATGGGTAATAAATAATTATAATTAAAGATTTTTCTAAATTCTCTAAGTAGAATCTTTGGATAAAAGCTTTAAACAATGCTTTTCTACATAACAATTTTTTAAAGCTTGCTTTAAAAAAATTAAAGCATTGGTTAATATATCATTATCAACAATTTTTTAAAGAGTAGTTAGTTCTTTTTCGGTTTCAAGCTAATCAAGGAAACTCTAAAAATGTTGAAATTTTTTGATAAATATTATTTAAACTCAAAAAAACAACAAAATTTTACAGAATATTAATATGTTATCCCAGCCAACTTTTTGGAGAAAATACAAGAAACGGCACATTACCTTCAATCCCCTACCGATTAAAGAGCACAATAAAAGTTTTTAAATGTTTTTATCAAAAAATAATCTTTAATTAATTTAAAGAATGAAGTCACAAAACAATGTGAAATTAAACGACAAGAATATTGTAAAATTAATGAAGGGAAAGAAAAATGTTCAAGAGGTGCTGAGACACTTTGGCACGGAATTTTTATTAAAACTCAGATAATTGACGAAGAAAATACAATAAACATGACACTTTCATTATCAATTACAAAAAACGAAACGTTTGTTGAAGGAAAAATTAAGAAAAAATAATATAAAAATATTTAAGATTTAAATTAAGCTACAAAAACATTACTTTAAATTTTGGAACAAAAATGGATATATTTACGAGATTATTAGTACATACAAATAAAGGTAAGGAATTTAAATGAGTTATTCCCACTTTTGGACTCAATATATAATTTAATATACCTAGCCAAATAGTTAAAGCCATTTTCATCTTATTTGTTTGATATTCCTGAAACTCTTGGCTAACTCATGCAAAAATTTAATCATTTTCTATTTATTTCTCCGAATTTATAATAAATAGGAAAAACATGTATAATCTCAACTTTTTCATTTACTAACTAAATTTATTTTTCTTACAATTATGTAGGCGTGCTGCACGAAAGTTCAGAAATTGATAATAATCTTAAAGATGAATATATTGCAAATATAAAAAACGGTGCTTATATACATAAATATGCTGGATTATGGGCATTAGGATTGGATTTACTACCAACTAGAGCTGAGCGAATTCTTCATCTTTTTGTTTTTAAAAGTTGTGGATGTGGAATTAATTCTTTTGTTTGTTTATTTTATTAATTATATAATTTTAATTAATAATTAGAATGCACAAAATTTATTTCATTTTTAAAACTATTTTATTATGAAAATTTAGAAATTATCTACATAAAATTAATTAAATAAATTAACTGATTAAATAAACTATTTAATAATCTAATAAAAATAATAATTAAACTAAAAATTATTTTATACTGGTAATTTTTTATAAATTTATTTAAACAATTTTAAAAATTTTTAATTTTAAGTTATGAGCCCCCCTGTGTAATTAAGTACCCCCCAAACTTTCAAACTTCACACCTCTTAATCATTTCAATGCCAGAGGGAACCTGATTTCCCTTCGATCCTTGCCGCAAACCCC
>ABLG01001343.1:0-25854 GCA_000172435.1 Meloidogyne hapla | reverse complement strand
TAAATCGAATTTTAAAAACAATATTTTGACATAAAAGAATCTGCAATTTTATTGAAATTTTATTTGAAAATAAGAAATTAGTAAATATAAATTTTAATAAAAAAATTAAAAAGATTTAATTTTAAAAGAATTAAAATTTTAAAAGAAAAATATTTATTCTTTCTCTATGTAAATATAAACAAATATTTATATTTTTTAATTATAAAATTGTTTATTAAATACGTTACAAGAAACGTAAAATAAATAAAAAATAAATTCAAGAAAAGTTGTTAGAAAATTTTTATTTTTTATCAAAAGAACCATAAAAATGGTCTACAAGAGGAAGTAAATAATTTAATTATTAAAATGTTGTCAAGTTTTTTCTTTAAAAATTTAGAAATATGTTAACTTAAAAGATTTTCTAAGTTTTAGATTTTTTTGCTTCTTGAACAAATCAAAGTACCAATCCTTTCTTATAAAGAATAATTAATTTTCAAAGGGATAAAATCAAAATTGTTTAAATTTTGTTTAAAATTTAAAAATCTCCAATTTTTGCTTCAATTTGTGGAGTAATTTGAGATTTGTCAACCTTTGATTACTCTTCTTTGGGTAACTTAAGATAAAATTCTTTAAAAATCCAAGTTCTATTTTTTAATTTTACATTTTGCTGAAAATGTCGTCTAAAAATTAAAAAAAAAAAAGTTAAGGTAAAAAATCGAAGGAAAAATTTCATGTAAATTTTATTTTGAGAAAAAGTGAGGTTTTCTTCTAAATTTCGATTATTAATAGCCAATTTTGCTTTATCTTAATTTTTCACAGCTTTATGACTCATTTACTTGAATTTTGTGTCAAAAATTTTACTTTTCGTGCATATTTTTATGCATATTTGGGGATTTTTTCTTGCATATTATAGTGCATATTTTGCCATTTTTAATGCATAAAATTCCGCCCTCTAGTGATGATCTCCTAACGATTTATATATCTAATGATATTATGCAAATCGTTTTTATTTTTATTGAAAATTTGTAATTTAATCAAAAACACTCACGAATATCAATAATTATCCATTCTTTAATTCTCTTATTTTTCAAAGTTTATTTAAAAAATTTTATTTTCTTTTATTTAAATCTTCCCTTTTACAAATAATATTTTAAATAAAAAATTAAATATTTATTTTTTATAAAATATTAGCATTAATTAAAGGTTGTATATTAACTTTTAAAGCACCCCTTTTATATAGAAATTCGCTTAATGAACTCATTATTTTTAGTACATGATTTTCCATATTTCTTTCAGCTATTTCTGCTTCAGTTTCTTTTTTTGCTTCAGATTTTGATTCTGCTTCAGTTACTTCTTTTGATTCATTTTCATGTCTTGCTTCAGTTAAAGTTTCTGCTTCAAGTTCCTTTGATTCTAATTCTGCTTCAGTTTCTTGCTTTGCTTCATATTCTAGACTTGCTTCATTATTTAATTTTGCTTCATTTGCAATTTTTGTTTCAATTTCTACCTTTGCTTCACTTTCTTTCTTAAAATTACAATCAATTATTTGAATATGTACAAAAGCTTCAAAACATGTTTTACTTGGCCATTTTCGATAAATATGTAGTTGACGACATAGAATTTGGTTAAACTAAAAATTAATTATATTTTGCTTCAAGTTTTAATGTTTTTAAATTAATTTCACCTCTTTCTCGATTTCTTCTTTTAAATCATTAGCATCAATTCCTTCAGGAGAATCACACAAAAGAAATGGAAGGTTTTTTCCGACTAAAAATAAAATTTAAAAATTTTTTTGAAAATTTTTTTGAAATTTTTAAAAATTTTTTAAAAAAAAATTTTAGAAATTTTTTTCAATTTTTCAAAAATTTTTACAACCTATAAATTATTTTAAAAAATTCAAAAACAAACAAATTTTGAAGGTAGCCACAGACAAAAATAAACAAAATAAAGCACCAAAATATCTATCCCATTTACTAATTAATTCATTTGTTTTATTTGTAAATAACCAATTTAAATAAAATAAAATTAACATAATTATTGAAGAACCAAAATGAATTAATATTTTATTTATTTTTGTTAAATCTTTTATTGAAAATTTTTTGGAAAATAAAATTAATAAATTTAATTTAAATAATATATTTATTACAACCATTGTGATAAATTGGGTAGAATAGAGGGAACTGAAAAAAAATAAATTTTGAAAAATTTTTTAAAGACCTCTATTTTACGTACTCCATTAGAGGAGACTTTTACGTTGTATAGAGGTTATTATTTTTACGTTAAATAGTTTGTATTTCTATTTATATCCAAAGAAGATAATATTTTACCCAAAATGTACGTTATATGGGGGGTGTAAATTATAAAGCAGTGTATGTAAGAAAGAAGTTTAACTTAAATTATAAATTTTCTGGAATTTTTAAATTATTTAAATTTGATTCAAAAATCCATAAGAATATTTTAAAAAAATATTTTAAAAATTAAAAAAAAACATTTACGTAGAATCATCACAAAATATAGCTTCAATAGCATGAGTAAAATTAACAAAAAGTAAAGCCTGGAATACAACAACTCCGATAATTTGAAGTAAAGGAACTGATTCACGTCCAATTCTTGTTAAAATTTCCTTAATAAATATTAAAAAAAATTTTTAATTTAGACGACATTCAATATTTTAATTAAATCAACGAAAATCTTTTTCAGATTATTTAATTTAAAAAAAAATAAAAAGTCCCCAATTTTTGAATTACAAAAAATAATTTTCTGATAAGAATATGCGGATTATATTTGCGGAAAGGAAATTTAGCGGATACAATTTTTAAAAAATTTTTTTTATTTTTTTCGATTATTTTTGATATATTTTCAAGTTTTCCACTTGGAATTAAATAAATTGCAGGTTTTTTTATCAATTTTGACTATCTTCCCTAATATCAACAAAAAAATCAACCTCTTTATAATAATCATTAATTAACCAATTTAAAGGTGGATATCTTGGATCAGCATTAACAATTAAAAGAAATAAAGTATCCCATAATATTAAACCACCCAAATGGCTATGATTTTGTATATAAACAATTAATTGATAAATAAATAATAAATTAATTAAAAAATAAATTATTGAATTTTTAAAAAATAAATTATTATTAATTTGAGTGTTTTGAGTGTTGTTTATTAATTTTTCAGTATTTTTTGATGTTTTTGATGATTTTGGCATTTTATGAAATTTTACTAAAAATTTATAAAATAAAATTATTTTTTACGTAAAGTAAAATAATTTATTTATATTAAAGGTATTTATTTTTTATTTAATTAACACATCTCCAGAAAAACTTAAATAAAAATTTTATCAAATTATTTAAGTGATTTTATAGAATTATTAAAAAGTAATATTTTTTTAATTTTAATTGGAGTTTGTATGAATAAATAAAATAAAAATTTTGGTTAAAAGAAAAATATTCTAGTAGGTAAAATAAAATAATTTGTTTGTTCTATCTACAAGTAATGTGTTAATTGATTCTCTTTTTTTAATTGTTTGCATAGTAAAAACTTAATCATAAATATACATATTTTTTATTTATTTTATAAATATAGGTAATTTAATTAAATCTTTAATTCAACATTTTATTAATTTATTTAATTTTTGTGGTAATTAAAATTTAATTAATTAAAAATAATTTAATTTTAGTTGATTTAGTTTTAGTTTAAAAATATTTTTAAGAACACATGTTCCCCTTTCTTTTACCTTTTGTCATTAATTTGTACATATAATTAAGAGAATCAATAAAATAGGTAATTAATCTCTTCATATTTTTTGTACGACATTTTTGTTATCTTTGAATAATTATTTTTGATTAAAATAATTATTGAGAATTAATAAATAATTAAAGATGTAAAAATATTAAAAATATTAAAATTGTAATTTTTAAATAATTCGCTCCAAGAAATATTTAATTAAATTATTTTAAAATTAAAAAAACATTTTTTACAAAAATCAGAGAAATAAATAATTAATTTAGCATGTCATTTTTTCATGATATTAATAAAGTTTCTGAAAAAATTTTTCAGAGTTATTTCAAAGAAAATTTTTTAAGAAAATGCAAAATTAAATTAAAAGAAACAGGAAGAATTTCTTTTTGGAAATTTATAGGATTCTTTCAATGTATTGAAGTATTTGTTCTTTTATACAGCAAATTGAATGACAAAGAATCCAACAGTTTTAAACTGTTCTAGGACTTAAAAGAAAGGAGAGGGAGTTAATGGGGAAAATGAGGCGACTCTGGGTGAGAATACAATTTTTTTGTAGACTTGTAAGACTTTCAACTCAACAAAAGTATTTGAAGACAACTTTTCAATTTCAACGAGGAAAAATGAAAAAAATTTTTTGCAAAAAGGGAAGGATCAAGAAAAGTCAACAAGGAAAAGTAAAAGAAAAAAAAACCTAATTTTAAAAGCTCAAACCTAAATTCTAAAAATCAAATCAAAAACACAAAAAACATTTATTTATTTATTCAATACATAACAAACAATTAGAGAATACAATACATGAGACAAACAATAATATTCACAATAAGTATATACAAGACATAACAATTGAATATATGGGTGAGAATACAATTATACATACAATTTTGGAATATATATCCTATCACACAACAACAATATTTGCCTTCTCTTCTAGTCGTCATCACTTCTTCTTCGTCGTCGCGCCTCCTTTGGTTGTCGTCGCTCCTCCTTTGGTAGCCGTCGCGCCTCCTTTGGTAGTCGTCGCGCCTCCCATGGCGGTCTTGGCCTTTGTTCCGCCGCCAATGGTTGTTCCACCAACAGTTGTCCCTCCAGCAGTCTTTGCCTGTGTTGCGCCAACAGTCGTACCAGCCATTGTTTTTGTCTTCGTTGCAGTACCTCCAGCATTCGTGCCGAAATAGTCCTCCGGTTGTTGTTCATCGTCCTTCTTGTTGAACACGAAGAGCCAGACAAGAACTGCAGCAACCACAATCAGACTGAAAAAAAATAAAAAAAATTAGAAGTGTTTGAAGAAAAAATTGAGAGAAAGAAAATAGCAAAGTAAAACTCACATTACAACGACAACACCGATGATGATGAAGATGACCACACTCGAACCAGAAGTCGGGGCAGGAGATGTTGCTGGCTCAGTTGAAGTTGTCACAGCCACAGGAGGCGCCGTATCATTGCTTGGCGGTGGTGTTGGTCCAGAAGGTTGTGGTGGAGGTCCTCCAGCAGTCTTAGGGATGAGCAATCTGAAGTCAGCGAGCAGCTTAAAACAAGAAAAAATCAATTAGTTTAAATAATTTTTGTTAAAAAAAACTCACAAATCTGGCGAACAATTCTCTACACTTAGGCCCTTTCAACGCATCCAGGCTAGGACGGCCCTTAACAAGCGTATTCTGTTCTCCATGCTGAATTCCGTCCGACTGTGGCAGCAGATGGAAGGTGAGAAGATATTTGTTGGTAGTCTCACTGTAGTTTTTGTCCCTTATCTCCCATTCGTAAAATTTGCTGATTTTGTCCTTCTGGTAGCAGTACGGGTTGTAATAGTCGTACGTTGAACCTTGCAGGTTTCCCCATTTTCTGCCGCAATTGACACGCTCCATCTCGAAGCCAACCTTTGACCGGCTGAATCGAAGTGTGAAGAACGACCCTTTTCCTTCGTGCTTGTACACTGACTTGCAGTACCAGATTCTAGGTTCGCCAACTGAAAATAATAAAATGTTGATTTTTGAAAAATTAAAATTCTGAATATAAGCAAAAAAGTACTTGGCTGCATAGTGTTCACCACAAGATCGCCTTGTTTAGCCCATCCTGCTGCAAAGTTGGTTGTCTTCATGCAGATGCCGTTTCCGTTGGCGCAAGGATCAGGCTGGTCGCAGTCACCTGCAGAACCATATACAGGCCCACCCTTCTCGCCTCGCTCCATGCTGAATCCGAAAGGCAACCTTTTGAAGTAAAAAATTTTTTCGTTAAAATAAACATTTGAAAGCCCAAATAATAATTCAAACTCACAAATTGTCGTTTGCAGCATTGGTGTTCTGTTTTTCGTCGAACGGAATGAGGCAGTCTGATAGTTTGTTGCCACCATTGCTGACTCCCAAGTCGAATTCGATTGTGCCCTTGAGTTTGGTGGCCAGATCCAAAACGCATCCCTTCTTTGCCGCGTTGCTGTCCTTTTTGTACGAAACCCTTCTGAAAAAAAAGAAAAAAAGTTAAAATTTAATGAAATTTTAAAAGAAAAATAAAAACTCACATGTATTTATGGCCCTCCTCGTAGTCGACATCGCACGCACCTTCCATGGACTTGAGAATGGCCAGATCCGCTCCTTCTATTGCGATGGTCGCATTCAGAGTTTCGACGAACTCGCCTTGCCGGTAGTGCTGTCCAAGGCCAACAAACGAGCATCGAACCTCGCCAAGAAGCAACAAAGCAACGCCAGCCAGTAGAAGAGCGTGGTAGAGCAGCGTAGAAGCAGGCTTCACGTTGACTGTTGTAGAGTTGCAGCGGCAAGAAGTGGACCGACAGAGCTTTGCCATATTGAGCAAGTTGACGCAGAAGAGAAGATTGTTGTTTGGTAAGTAGTCGCAAGTTGAAGTGGTTGAGGGTGAAATGAGTGGAAATTGTGATGTTTTTATAGTTTTATTTTGTGCTAAGCCTAAAAAACTTGAAAGGCAATGCGACAGTCTATAAAAGCAGTGAAACCCTTAATTTTCTATGTCATCAGCAACACCACAGTCAACAACAACAACAACAACAACGTTCGTCTAAATCAACTACTCGATTGCCAGTATGCTGATTCTCTCTGCCTCGCTCACTGCCATTTGCTGCTCATTGGGGTTCTGGTGCCGGTGAAGTTGACCATGCAAGCATGAACTGATTAAAAAGGAGATTGTAAAGCCGAATAGCGACAAGGAGGAATTCAGAACTTGAACGATGCAAAAATAAATACCGTAAAAGCTCTAATATAATACCCGGGTATTATATTTTTCAAGGGCCCTTAAAGGGGGTATTATATTAGAGATGGGTATTCTAATAGAGAGGGGTATTCTATTTTTCATAGAATTTTATTAAAAAGATTTATCAAAATCCTCTACAATTTCAAAGAATCATGACTTAAAATTCGACTCTTTTCATCCTATAAAAATCAATTCCGTCAAAAAACCATCCAATCTGGAAAAATCATTTTATTTTTTAGCCTTCCTCAATAACACTACCCCTTTGAAATTGGTTCGGGCTTGAAATAGTGATTTTGTATCTTTAGAACTTTAGAATTTCTTACTCTAAGCTTACATATGACAAGTCATATCTCTGATATGACGCGAATTCAAACAGGCCCCTGAAAAATACATGTTTTAAATACATTATTTGTAAAAACAAAGTTAATGAAAGGAGTTGTTTAAGCAGAATTTCAGAATAAAATTTAGTTTCATGTTTTAGGAGAATTTTTGGGGAGGGGTATTATATTGGAGAGGGGTATTATATTTTTCATTCATATCCAAAAGGGGTATTGTATTAGAGATGGGTATTCTAAAAGAGAGGGTATTATATTAGAGCTTTTACGGTATTAATTTATTTTTTCATAATTACCGCTTTACTGAGCCAAGGAGTACATAAAAAACGTCACTTTTTGCGCTAATTAGGCTGAATGTATAATTGCTAGAAAATCTAGTAAAGATTAAATGATAATAAATTGACCAAAATTGTCCAATTATTTATTTTATCTAAAAAAGGAAAATATTTAGACAGAAAAAATTCTTTGGCCAAAAATTAAATATTCTCTCTTTTTTACTAAATAAACAAAAAAAATTGCCAAATCAAGAAAATACACGTTTAAAATCAATAAACTTTTTTTTTATTAAATTTAGCTTAATATACCTATTAAATTTTTTTAAATTTTTTACCAAAATAAATTTAGTTAAAAAAAATAAAATGAATAAAATTTCCTTTATTTTTCAATTTATTTTATTAATTTTCTTTTTTTATTCTTTTCTTTTAATAAATTCAATAAAAGCAATGGAAGGAATTGATTTATCCGAATTAACAACTTTTGACCAATTTAAATGTTTAAAAGAATTTTTATCAGCTAAATTTGTTATTATTCGTGCTGGTCGTTCTGTTGGCTTAGTTGATTCTAATTTAATAAAAAATATTAAAAATGCTAGAGATGCAGGGATTGATGATATTGATATTTATATTTATCCTTGTGTTAAACCTAAATTAAATCAAAAAAAGATGTCTACGTGTGGGGATGCTAGGTAAAAAGATTTTTAATTAATTAACGATGATTTAAAAAATAATTGGAAAAAATCTTTCGACTCTCGTTATAGCCTCAACCCTTAGATATTTATCTTTCAATAGGTGGGGGTATAACCGGAGAACCTTCTGGCTCGGACTACTGCATCGTTATAACGGATGTTAAGGTATATCTCGTTCAAATTATAATAAGGGAACTGGTTTTAGGGGTACTTTTGTCTGCTCTACCTACCAAAAATTTAAATATAAATTTAAAAGTTTCCCAGAACTCCAACCCTAAATTAAGCAATTTATTTCCAACGTTAATCTTTCTTTAAAAGAATCTAATAATTTGGGATTTCAACATATATTTATTTAATAATTTTTAGAGAAACAATAACTTCAGTTCTTAATGATTTAAATTGCAATAATGCAACATTTGGAAGAGTTTGGTTAGATATTGAAGGTGAAACTGGGAAAAACACTGAAAATCAAACATATCATTGGTATGAAGATGAAGAAAAGAATATTGAATTTATTGATGTAAGGAATTTTTTATTAAAAAATTTTTAGAGTATTCTAGACAGATCTACTGTTTAGTCGTAGATTTAGACTAAGGATTTAAAGTTTTAGTTCCTTTCCTAGACCCAGTGGCTGTTTTCAGTTAATAGTTTTGTCCGCAATTTAAGGCAAAATTTAAGGGAAACTTTAAGGAACTTTTCTGAAATAATTTCTCTAAAATTATTTTTTGATCCGGTCATTCCGAAAATTATTTTTTAATAAAGTACCAAAATCATATTAAAAATTAAAATAAAATTAATTTCCAGAATTAATTAACAGACTTGATTTTATTAAAATATAACCTTCTCTAAAATATTTTTTTATAAAAAATAAAAATTTTAAAAATCTTTTAAAGGAAATGATTAACACATTAATAGAAAATAATCAACTTTATGGTATTTATTCATCAAAA
This sequence comes from Meloidogyne hapla, assembly GCA_000172435.1. Classification (NCBI taxonomy): domain Eukaryota; kingdom Metazoa; phylum Nematoda; class Chromadorea; order Rhabditida; family Meloidogynidae; genus Meloidogyne; species Meloidogyne hapla. The sequence goes on along the minus strand of ABLG01001343.1, from coordinate 16,666 downwards.
CATTATTGGACAAAAATTACAGGAAATATACAAAAATATTCATCAAATATTCCTTTATGGTATTCACATTATGACAATTTAAATAATTTTGATGATTATTTAAATTCAAATAAATATTCTTTTGGTGGTTGGAAAAAACCTTTTATGAAACAATATACTGATGAAAAATCTGAAAAACAGAAAATTTGTAATGTTAGTGTTGATTATAATTGGAGACCTTTTTAAAATTAAAATGAGAATAAATTTGTGTGATTTAATTGAAATTTTATTGAAAAATAATTTTTAAATTTAAATAAATGAAAGATTTCCACAGGGATTTTTTCAAAAGGAAGAATTTCACAAAAATAAAGATTAAATTTTCCATGAAAAAAGAAAAGGGGAATATTTTCCGTCTCTTATCTTTTACTTGGAAAAAATGTTTTAAGGCGATAGAGAGAGAGAATATAAATTTAATATTTTTGGTTCACCAAAAATGACATTTAAAATTTTCAAAAATTTTAGCACAAAGGAGAATATTCTTTTTAAATTAGAGCAAATATAATTAAAAATCTGACATAATTTTAAAAAAATAATTTGTTCGACAATTTTATATTAAAAATTGTTGATATCTAATCAAAAATTATTATTTAACGTTATCAACAAAATTTTTGTTTTATTTTGTATATAAGGATGGATTTGTATTTTTAAACATTCCAAAAAAGTTTTATAATTAATATTTTTATTTAGCAGCGCGGTTTCAGTACGCTACGTGTTTTGTTTAAAATAAAAGCATTTTTATGAGAAAATAAATAATTAATATAAATAAATGATAAAAAAGTAAAAAGCCGTTCAATTTGTTTTTTATTTATAAAAAAATTAATTTTTAGTTAGAAAATATTTAATAATTTATTAAATTAAATAAAATAAATATTATTGTTAGAATGAGAAATTTGATTTTTTCTCTTTTATTTTTGGCCAATTTATTTTTGATGATTTTTAAAAATTATGTAGAAGCAACTGAAGGAGCCTTTATATGGCATGATTGGTATAGGTAAGAATTTTAGATTATTGAAAAAAATGAAAGAAATATATTGGGAAATAACGATACCTTGACTATTTAATGTGGGTAATTTTCTCCTACTGCCGCAAGTCCTGTGCCTTCTGTCTAATTTTATTAGTTAATTAGTCAATATTTTAAGAATTTCGACATTTAAATGTTTAAAAGACGAACACACAAAAGAATTTGTTTTTGTTAATGCTAATTATGTTGATTCAGGAGAACCTAATCTTTATGCAGAATTAAATATAATAAATGCTAGAGCAGCAGGAATTAAAAATGTAGATATTTATATTTATCCTTGTTTTAAGCCTTCAGAAGAGTACAAAATATGCGGAAATGGAAGGTAAATGATTATATCTTTTAAATTAATTTTTAAGAATCAGCGGGGATGGGTGAATAAAAAGGATAAACAAGGAATTGATTCAAATACCCGTCGGGTAACCAAACTACTGTCATTGTTAAGGCACCGATGACTTCGGCATTTCTCGGGTGACTCTAGTTCGAAACCTCGCGGTAGTTTGTGACTGCTTTAGTGTAGTTCAAGTCTTGCCTTAATGAAGGCCCTAAGGCAACAAGTTAATAACAAAAGTCCTTATCAATCTCTAAATTAAATAAAAACACTTTTTTTTAATTTTTAGTGAATCAATTACAAACGTCCTCGATTATTTTAATAATATTAATGTAAAATATGGAAGAGTTTGGTTATATATTACACTTGGTATAGATGACTGTAAAAACCCTAGTGAATGGGATAGAAATAATAAAACTAAAAATATGGAGTTTATTGAGGCAAATTTTAGATTTTTTTAGTGAAAAGAATCAAAATTTAAGGATATGGTCAACACTTTAAAAGAAAGAAAACAAAATTTTGGAATTATCACAAATAAATATCATTGGCACGAAATTACAGGAAATACTAGAAAATATAACGATACCCCACTCATGTATTTTCATTTGGACGGCAAAAACGATTTTGAGGATTATGATGAATATGGTTATCCATTTGGAGGTTGGGAAAAGCCTACAATGAAAGGATACGAAAATAAAGATACTTGTGAGATAAAAACCATTGCTAAAGTATATTCTGATACGAAATGATTTTAAAAAATTTAAAATTTAAAAAAAATTTAAAAGATAGAAAATTTAAAATAAAAAATTTATATAAGTGAAAATTTATTTGATAGTAGATAGACGGACCTTTTTCAGGGAATTTTAGTATTTTTTTGAGTTTTTTTGATTTTTTAATCCTATGCTACTAACGACATTAGTGATATATTCCCTTATTTTTTTCTCAATTTTCCTTTGAATTTTTCCAGAATCAGACAAACTCACTCAGCTCGGCGAGTTTTAAGAATGAGTTTTAGGTTAATAATGAACTTAGCAGGCCATTTCCATTTATTTCTGCCTGTTTGGAATGACAGTGATGGATTTGTATTTTTAAACAAATTTTAATGCTTAACATTCCAAAAAGGTTTTGTAATTAATATTTTATTAACCATCGCAGTTTTATACCTTAAATCTTTTAATGAAAGATAATTAATTAATTAATATAAATAAATGAAATAAAAGTAAAAACCAATTCAATTTTTTTTATTTATAAAAAACTATTTGTATCAATTTTTATAAAATAAATTTTTAGGAAAATAAATTTTTACAAGTATTTTTCTTTTATTTGTATACATTTTATTTTTCATTATTTTTAAAAATTATGTGAGTGCAACTGAAGGAGTTGTTGTGTGGCGTGATTGGTATAGGTAAAAATTTTTGATTATTGAAAAATAAAGTTAAGCTAATCCCCTATAGTATGTTTTCCTTCTCAATGATATTCCAAGACCACAACTATCAATAAAAGATTTTCTCTCACTTGCTACCTCTAATTAATTAAATATTTTAAGAATTTCGACATTTAAATGTTTAAAAGAAAAATACTCAAAAGAATTTGTAATTGTAAATACTAATTATTACGACACAGGAGAACCTCATCTTAAAGCAGAAATAAATATAGTAAATGCTAGAGCAGCAGGAATTAAAAATGTAGATATTTATATTTATCCTTGTGTTAAGCCTTCTAAGGAATCCAAAATATGTGGAAATGGAAGGTAATAAATATTTTTTAGATTTAATTTAAATAAATTTATATTTTAGTGCAACGGTTACAACTGTCCTCGATTATTTAAATAATATTAATGTAAAATATGGAAGAGTTTGGTTATATATTTATGGTCTGTCTGGCTGCAGTGTAAACCCTAGTGGATGGGATAAAAACAACAAAACTAAGAATATTGAGTTTATCGAGGCAAATTTGTTATTTTTTAGTGAAAAGAATCAAAATTTAAGGAAATGGTCAACACTTTAAAAGAAAGAAATCAAACTTGTGGAATTTTTGTAAATAAATATGATTGGCACGAAATTACAGGAAATACTGGAAAATTTAGTAATGTGCCACTTTTATCTATTCATTTTGACGGTAAAAACAATTTTGACGATTATAATGAATATGGTTATCCATTTGGTGGTTGGGAAAAGCCTACAATGAAAGAATACGAACCTGATAAAGAAACTTGTGACATAAAAGTCTCTAATGTATATTCTGTTACATAATGATAGTCAACTTAATTTTTGATATTAATGTATAAAAAATTTATTTTGATAAAATTTATTGATAGTAGAGCTCTAATCCTTGAGGATTTTGTGTCACTTTTTTTAAAACCCTTCAAATAATTACCACTCCCCTTACTCTATTAATTAACATCTCCAGCAATGGATTAAAAAATCCTCAGGATATAAGACACCGTAACGATTGTCGCTATGGATGCCCCTTTGAAAGAATATATTTAATTTAGTTCGTGTTCCGGATGTGTTAAGACTAAATGGTCACGGTAATATCAAGGGTTTTTGTTACAGAATTTTGTTTTCTATATTTAAATAAACCTTGGAGCTTTAACTTCCCAAAAAGTTTTATAATTAATATTTTTATTTATCAGCGCGGTTTCGGTTCACTACGCGTTTTGATTGATATAAAAGCATTTTTATGGAAAAATAAATAATAAATATAGTAAATAATGTGATAAAAAAAGAAAAATACATTCAATTTGTTTTTATAAAAAATTTATAATTTTTTATAAAAAGAATAATTTATTTAATTAAATTTTAGAATGAAAAATGTAAAATTTTTTCTTATATTTATTTCAATTTTATTTTTTATAATTTTTAAAAATTATTTGAATGCAAATGAAGGAGTTTTTATATGGAAAACATGGTATAGGTAAAAATTATCAATTTGCTCTGTTTAAATAAATTTTAAGAATTTCAACATTTAAATGTTTAAAAGAAAAATATTCAAAAGAATTTGTTGTTATTACCGGTAATTATCACAACACAGGGATTATTAATAATGATTTAGAATTAAATATATTAAATGCTAGAACAGCAGGAATTAAAAATGTTGATATTTATATTTCTCCTTGTTTTAAGCCTTCTGAGGATTCCAAAATATGTGGAAATGGAAGGTAATAAATATAAAATACAGAAATAATTCATTTTATAATAACCCATGCTTATAATATACAGTTGAAGCACGTTATAGCCCCACCCCCAGGGACCGGTTGATAGGTGGAGGTATAACCGTATTGGGGGTATACCTGACTAGATTTTGGGGAAAACCTTAAGTCGGGACCGGTTGATAGATGGGTTTAACCCAGATATAGCGAGCTTCAACTTTATTAAAATTTAATTAGTATTTCAACAGATTTTTTTAAATGATTAATTGCCACAATTATTATTCTCTAACTCAACTAACATTTAATAATAAATTTTTTATTTTAGTGCAGCGATTACAACTGTGCTAGATTATTTAGATGAAAATAATGCAAAGGTTGACAGAGTTTGGTTATATATTTTTGGTTTGTCTGGTTGCAATCAGATTGAAGATAGTTGGGATAAAGATAACAAGACTAAAAATGTTGAGTTTATTGAGGTAAAGATTTTATTTTAAAAATGTAAAGATTTCTTTAAAGTGAGAAAAAAGTAAATTTATAAGAGAAAATACCGAATATTACTAAAATGCCGCTTATTTTTTCAACTAACGATAAGAACAAATATTTAATCTAATTTTATTTTATATTTGTTTTACTAGTTTTCGCAAAAATAGTACAGTAAGAGAAAGGAGACTGTTTTGGCATAATGTCAGAAAAATGTCAAAAATGGACATTTTGTCCTAAAGTTCAATTTTCTAATTTACATTATAAACTTTAAACTGAAAAAAATTTATTAATAAAATTTAAGGATATGGTCAAAATTTTAAAAGAAAGAAATCAACCTTTTGGATTTTTCACAAATAAATATAATTGGCACGAAATTACAGGAAATATAAGGAAATACAACAATACTCCACTTATGTATTATAATTTGAATGGTAAAGACAATTTTGATGATTATAATGAATATGGTTATCCTTTTGGAGGTTGGGAAAAGCCTACAATGAAAGAATATAATTTTACGGAAATTTGTGAAAGTGAAGTTGCTAATATACTTCAAGCTTGAATAGTAAAAAATACTTTTTTAAAAGAAAGTTAATGAATAATCCATGAATTTTTGTTATTTAATATGTAATATAGATGAGAAGAGTTAAATAAAAGAAAATAAAATTTCTTTAAGTATTCACGAGAGAATAAATAAATAAATAATTTTTGCTATTCGAGAGTGTTTTCCCATTAAATGTGGAAAGCATAATGAATATATAACTAGATTTACAAGCTGAACTTGAAAAGGCTCTTCACTTGTTGAAAATATTTCTTTGAAATCAGTGCCTAACTCTGTGTTGGAAGGAAGAGTCTTTGGCTCATGTTGACTAAACAAATAATTATTAGTAATTTAACTGAAAAATAATTAATTGACCAAATCAAATGTTTAAATTATATACAAATAACGGATAAGATAAACATAATTTTTTAAAAATAAATAATCACAATATTTTTATCATTCTTATCTGACTTTTAAAAACATCAAATTAAGCTTCTTTTAAGGCAACCATACAGGATAAACATTTGCTCCACAAATATTTTTAGTATTTCCATAAACTTTCATCTCAGGGTCTTTCCATCCGCCAAAAGCATATCCACTTGAATAATAATCGTCAAAATTGTTTTTGAAGTCTTCGTGATAATACAAAAGTGGAGCATCACTAAATTTTGAAGTATTTTCAGTTATTTCAAGCCAATAATCTATTCTTGTAAAAATGCCATATTTTCTATCCTTTTCTTTTAAAGTATTAGCCAATTTCTTAAATTTAAGAACGTTTTATTAAAAAATTTTGATTGAAAAAAGATTTTGGACGCGAGCTCATAGTGGAAGTTACTAAAGAAATTTCATAATTTCTGACCCAATATTTTAAACTTCCTCTTTTTGAGGTTTGTGGGTTAAACAAAGAAGCAGAAGCTGAAATTTCTGGAGGAGTTAACCAAGATTTATGATGAATATTTTAGATAAATATCAAGTCAATTCTGAATCAGGGCTGATCGAAACTTCGTTTAGATGCCTTTTTTCGTTTCGTGCCCTGGAGGTCACTCGGCGAAGCCCATTCCGTCGCAAGACTAGTAAAACTCTTTCGACGCCACTCCGCCTCGCATCGGAGTCGTCGGACAGATATGATATATCGACGATATTTCTCGATATATCGAATATAGATAGAAAGATTTCAAGTTTTTTCGGCATTTTTCGATATATCGATATCGAATACAGATCGAAGTCTAACCCCGATCTCTAATTCAAATCCTCCATCATTTAGTTTATTCGATAATCCCATAAAAACTAAAGAATTACCTCAATAATCTCTACATTTCTGGTCTTATTTTTAGACCACCCTTGATAATTTTTTCCATCATGTAACCAAATACGTAGCCAAACTCTATCAAAATCTACATTATTGTCCTCTAGATAACTGAGAACATTAATAAGAACATTAACACTTTAAAAATAAGAATTCTTTAATTTTCCAAAAAATATTTTAATTGCCTTGGATTGCATTCAAATCTAGCACAAGGATTAAAAAATATATCAACATCTTCAAATCCGCCTCTCCAAGCATTTCTAACATTAAAAAATGAATTTGATTCAACTATTTCTCCATTTTCACTGTTCGAACGAATAACGGCAAATTTTGCAGATAATCTAGCTTTTAAACATTCGTAAGTTGATTGACTTAAAATAGGACAGATTTTTCAAAAAAAATAATCCAAGCCCAAAAAAATGAAAAAATCAACAAATACCCACCTATACAATTTATCATATATTACAACTCCTTCCATTGCTATAGCAAAATAAAAGAAAGAAATTAACACAAATAAAGAGAAAAGTTGATTATTCATTTTTATTTAATTTTTAAAAAATAAAACGAATTTTAAATAAATATACTAAACGTTGAATTATGTAAAACTTTTAAGAAAAATTTTTAGCTATTATTTTATTAATTTTTAAGGGAACTCCTTGTCAATTCTTTTAATTTAAAAAATTGCTTGTTTCCTTATATATTCCACGTCTTTATATTTTGTAAACGAGAGATTTGAATAAAAGAAATGAAATTTATTTAATTTTCATGATGAAAACTAAAAATGATTATTGCTATTTGTGAGTGTTTTTCCTCTTAAACGTTGAGGGGGATTGCTAATCTATTTTTAATTAAAAATATCACACAAACAAAGCCTTTAAATTAACTTTCATTAAATTTAAATTAAATCAAAAATGGCTCCAAAGTCAACAAAAAGCTACAAGAGTTGTACTTGGATTACAAGTTTCTCTACGATTTCATTGTAGGTTCTTCCCAACCACCAACTGGATTTTTGTAAAAATCATCAAAATTGTTTTTACCGTCATAATTAATATACATAAGCTCTAATTTTAAATTTCGAAAATTTTTTAACACAGAATCCAAATTTTACCATTTTACTGATTCTTGATCTTCAGCAACCTGTATCTCACAAGGGAACACCGTTTACTGTAAGTGCGAATTTGATATTTTTTTGATACCATTCGATAGAGTACCCTCGACTTCCTATTGTGAACTGACATCCGTTTCTTGCAAAAAATTTAAAAAAAATTTATGGACAGTCAAAGTTGGACCGCTAGAGTCTGGAGTATAAAGAGAGAAAAGAGCGCTATTTCTCCATCTCTCTTTGCTGTGAGAGAAAAAAGAGAAATGGTCAGTGACGTGAAATGACGTGAAATTGTCAGATCAAAATTTATCTTGTTCATCAATAAATCAATCTTTTTTTTATCAGAATAATTACTAGAATGTCTTTGGCCTAATAAAAAAATAACTATCCATTTTTATCAATTATGCAAAAAGTTATACTAAAAATAAAAGGGACAGGAAAGTTGCCGCACCCTGTATTAAACGATGATTTTAATGTAAAATTGTAAGAAAAATTATTTTCTTTGTAAATATAAAACAATTTTTAAATTTAAAAAAAAATTGTTTGTTTTATAAATTCTAAATTTCCTACAAACTCCACGTCTTTAACAATAAAATAAACTTTTTTTTTAAATATTATTATGTAGATGAGATTGTTTGTTTAAAGAAAGGTAATTTATTTAAATTTTCACGAGAGAATTATTCTAAAATTATTCTAAAAAAATATTTTTTTTGAAAAAATTTAAAAAAAATACTTTCTCTTTTAAAAAATAAATTTTAAATAAAATAATCAGAAAATGCCTCAAAAAAATAATTTTTATTTAATTATAATACTTGCCTTTTTTGGAATTTCTATTTATTTTTGTAGGTTTTTTAATATTAATTTTAAATTAATTAAGATAAATGTCCGGTAAACTCATGCCGGAACCCGGCGAATTTAGTCCGGCCGGGTCCGGCCCGTCGCCGGACACTAATTAAGATATTATTCTTAAGTCGTAAAGTTGTAAGTGAGAGATATTGAGAGATGATTATGAAAAAAGTATGGTTTCAGTTGAGAGTTTCCAAAAGTGTCCGTACCTTAATATACCGTCTGAACCCTAGCATAGGTTGAGAGTTAGAAATTAAATTTATTTTTAAAATTTTAAAGTTAAAGAATTTCTTGTCTTTCCTGAAGAAATAATTATAACAAAATATTCATCTATTCGAGAAAAAATAAATTTAAATGAAGCAGAATTATGGCAAAAACAAAATAATTTAAATTTAAAATATATTAATTTAACTAAAATGGATAATTGGAGAAGAAATGTTTCAACAAAATTTTTAATATTTGAAATGCCTAGAGCTGGGAAGGATAAATGTGGAGGTATTGCTAATCAGGTGAATATACTTTTAATTAAAAATAAACTTCTGGCTCTGTTGCAGTTTATGCGTCCCATAAAGGTAAAAATTGGATTTTCTAAGGATTTTTGGGTAGTTATTGTGGTTTTTCTGAATTTTATAAAATTGTCCATAACTACCCAAATTTATAAGAATAGGCCTGCTAATGGTCTCCCAACTGGCCATAGGTCCCAAAACAAGAAAAATGTTACGGAAAGCTATGCCAACTTTGAAATCCTTAGAAATTCCAATTTTTAACATCATGGGACTCATAAACTGCACCAGAGCCAAACATTTTTATTTAAAAAAAAAGATTTGGCGTCTTGCAGTAATTTATGTCCACAGTTTACAATTAAATCGTTATCCTGGAATTTTTAATAATAGTGCTTGGATATGTGATGCTTTTAATTCTAAAAATGAAATGGAAGAAACATTTCCTGTTTTTCATAAAATTTTTATTTATTTTAAAGTTTTTTTTGAAAAATATATTTATTTTTAAATTTTATTTTAAGCCATATCAATTAAAAAATAATACAATAAAGCAAGGAAATTATGATTTTAATAAAATGATTAAAATAAAAGAAAAATATTTAATAACTACAGCACCACCACAAATACATGATTTATTTAAAAATTTCAAAAATCAAATAAAAGAATTATTTTTATTTTCAAATAAAATTAGGACAATTGTTGACAAATATATTAATGAAATATTTAGGTATTATTTTAATTAAATTAATTATTTATTAATTATTTATGCTACCGGGGCGACAAATTTTGCTTTATGTATAGAAAAGTGAAGCATTATTTTGTAGAAAAATTCGTAAATGTTTTGATGGCCTATTCCAAAAAAAAACCTTTCTGCGACCCAAGCAAAAAATTTTTCACATTTCTCCCTCTCCTCCATCATTACTATTTTCTTATTTTTTGATAAAATGCAAACAAATTATCAACAAAAATGAAGAAAATTTCGAAAATTTATAAATGTGGGGAATGGGAAGAAAGGGTCGAAAATGGGTAAATGAGTCCTAAATGAGGCATATGGGATCTATTAGATTTACGTCATAAATATGATGAAATGTAATATTTATGACGTGTCATTTGTAAATTCGGTACTTTTTCATATATCCCCTCCCTATTTGAGTCTCAAAATAATCCCTTCCTTCCTGTCAATCAAACAGTGAAAGATTGATTAATTTTCCTGTCAATGATCCTTTTGATTGACAGGAAGGAAGGGATTAATTTTGAGACTCAAATAGAGAGGGGGATATATGAAAAAAGTACCGTAAATTCTCTGTTAGAGTTGTATCATATGAAAAATCATATGTGGCCGTCAAATATGATTTTTTATTTTCAATTTTTTTAATTTTTTAGAATTATTTCTTATATTAATTAAAAAATAAAAAAAAAATTTTTAGTAATGATTCTTCCCATAAATTATGTGTATATACAAGATTAGGTGATTTTGGACCACCCGGCAATCCAGATCACCATCCATCAAGAAAAGATTTTACTGAAGAATCTATAAAATTTGTTTTTAATGAAATAAATGTAAAAATTATTTAAATAAATAAATAATTTTTATTTTTATAGGAAAAATTTAAAAATAAAGAAATTACTTTAATTTTACTTGGAGCTGACAAAAAATTTTTAAAAGAATTAAAATTTGATGGAATTAAAGTAAATATTTTCTTAAGCTCAAGTGCAAGATATATATCAAATTGAAAATATTTTTCTTCTGTTTTTCTGATTTTTAATGTCGTTCAGTTATGTTGTTAAGGTCCTTCAGCCATTGGGTTCATAAGCTTATTTAAATTGTTAGGTATTTATAGTCTATATTTTTTTTTAAATTGCCAATCTCCTGATAACCAAATAAAAAATAAGTTAAAAAAAAGTAAAAACCAGAAAAAATAAAAAAAAATTTCTTGGGACGCGTATCATGCACTTGTTTCTTTATTATTTATTTTTAATAAATATTTTTATTTTAATAGCCAAAAAGAGTTTTTATACCCAAAGATATGCCTAGAGGACAAGATATTTATTTTTCAACAAAAATTTGTAATTCTTTAATAATAACAGCATCAGCCTCTACTTTTGGGTGGTGGATTGGTTTTTTATTAAATGATATAAATTCGAATATTTATTTTTATGATGATTTTAATGAAAAGTCTTTATATCATAGAAAAGACTTTCCTTCTGACTGGATTCCTCTTAAATTTGATTTAAAAAATAAGAAAATTAATAAATATTAGATAAAATATTTTTAAATTAATTTGTTCTTTTCTAAAGTTTAAATTGCTCTTTTTAACAACTTTTTTCATCGGTCCCCTCAGATTTTGCTTCTATCGAAAGAAAATGTCAAAATTCAGGCTTTAAGAAATATTTGGTATTCAATTTTTATTTTTTCCCAAACTCTAGTAAACTACTCCAATTCGAAGTTTAGAATGGTAAAAAACAATAAAGACAAGATATGGAGATTGTAATGTTCATGCTTCGGAAAAATTCATTGGATGGGAGATGGAATAGAACCATCGTGGAAAGGGACCCAGCCAAGAGCACAACCGACTGTGCCACCATCCAACCCGATGATGGGTTATTTTTATTCATTCATATTCTTTCTGCAAGTGCGGACACAACAGAGATATAATAATAATCTTTTGAAAATTAAAATTAATTTTGATGATTTTTAATAGCGATTTTGATTTTATACTTTTATTAAAATATATTTTTGTATATTTTAACGATAAATCAAAATTCAAAATTTGAGTCAATTTAAATTTTAACCAAAAAAACAATTTTTTTAAATTTGTCATTTATTAAAAAGTTTTGTTTAAACAAATAAATATATAAATTTCGAAAAAATTTTAAATTTAAATTTTCTTAAATTTTGAAAGAAACAGTCCTCTCCATTTTTAATAGCCATTTTAGTTGTAAAAAATTTTAAAAAAATTCTAACAAATTTTCCTCAATTTATTTTATTTATTTATGACGTTTTGATTATTTATAAAGAATTTATTTAATAAACAATATAAAACACACAGATTTTTCTTTTAATTTTTAAGATTTTTAATAGTTTTTTAAATATATTTTTACAAAATAAGGAAAATTTATTATTTAAATTTTTTATTAAAATTTAAATAATAAATTTTCCTTATTTTCAAAAATATTTTAAAAATTATCTAATTTAATTTTTATAAATACTTGAGGAATTCTTTTATGTATGTCAATTAAAAAAATGAATATTTTTATTTTCCTTTTATTTTTATTTTCTCTTTCCAACAATTCCGTAGAAGCAACTGAAGGTCTTTTAATCACACAAACATGGCATAATTAAAAATTTTTATTTATTTTTTTGGAATTTTAATTAAAGTGTTTCAACGTTCAAATATTTCCAAAAAATATTGTCAACAAATTTTGTCATTTTTCGAGCTCTTAATGAAAATGAAATTGTGGAAAAAGCAGTCATAAACATTGTAAATGCTCGGACAGCCGGAATTGTTGATATTGATATTTATTTAAATACTAATGTTTCTGACAATCCAAGGCAATTAATTAATTGTTTGGATAATTTTAAAATAAAAAAATATTTTTTTAGTGAAGCTATCATAAAAACACTCGATTATTTAGATGATAATAATGCAAAGTTTGATAGGGTTTGGTTACTTATTTATACATGGCCAGGTTTTGGTCAAGGTTGGTCAAACGATAAAGACAAGAATGTGGAAATTATTGAGGTAATCTTTAAAAGAGAATATTTTCAAAAAACGGCCTCAAAAATTTCTTAAAAAATTTCCAAAAAAAAATATTTAGGAAATGATCATTACTTTGAAAGAAAGAAATCTCACTTATGGCATTTATACTGCTAAAGATTATTGGATTAATATAACAGGAAATACTAAAAAATTTTGTGATTCTCCACTCTTTTATGTTAATCATGACGGGAAAAACAATTTTGATGATTTTTATAAAAATCCATTTGGTGGTTGGGAAGAACCTACAATTAAGCTATATGGTTGTAAAGCAACTGATGATGCAAGTATCTGTTCATTGTGGAAACCGAACTATTAAATTGAAACAATGAATTTGTAAAATTTGTTTTGTGTTTTCATTGAAATTTAATAAAAGAGATTAATATTCTTTAAAAATGTTGCATAAATATTTATAAAAACAAACAATTTTATGGACATATTTAATGGATACAACATTATATTTAACAAATGAAAAAAAATTTCACTGTGATAATTGTTTGATTTTTTAAGAAAAATAATATTAACAATAAGCTTCTTTTAAGGCATCCACAATAGATTAACATATGCTTTACAAATATATCTATATTCTTCAAAAACTTTCATCTCAGGGTCTTCCCATCCACCAAATGCATATCCACATCTATGATAATCGTCAAAATTATTTTTGTTGTTGTAGCTAGAATATAAGAGTGGGGCATCACTAAATTTTGTTGTATTTCCAGTTATTTCTATCCAATGATCTCTTTTTGTAAAAATGCCATATTTTCTATTCTTCTTTTTTAAAGTGTTAACCAATTTCTTAAATTTAAGAACGTTTTATTAAAAATTTTAATTTTGTCAAGAGAATCGCTAAAATTGTGATCATTGAAAACTGACTTTCAAGTAATATAATTTTTGCAAGGATATTCTCCATGTGTTTGTGTCATATCTCTGATATGACTTGTCATACCGGGACTTAAAGGCAGAAATTTGAGGGTACTCTTGCAAAAATCACCCCAAATTCAGACACTAAGTCCCGATATGACATGTCATAACAGAGACATGACACACTCTAATAGGCCCCAGAAAAAAGCAAAATTTACTTCAATAATTTGTATACTATAATCACTACTTATAGTCCACCACTGATTATTATTAGATGAAGTAAACGCAATATGTAACCAAACTCTATCAAAATTTGCATTATTATCGTCTAGATAATCGAGAACTTTGATAAGCAGTTCACTAAAAAATAAGAAAATATTTTTAAATTTCCCTACAAAATGTTTATTTGCCTTGTATTCCATGATGGATGAGCATGAGGATCAAAAAATATATCAACACTTCCATTTATTCCTCTCAAAGCATTTTTAATATTAGAAGGTGCGTTTGTATCAATTACTAATTGTTTATCTGGTGGACTTGGAAATCCGTTGCTTTTTTCTAAAATATTAGAACGAATAATGACAAATTCTGTTGAGAATCGAGCTTTTAAACATGCGTATGTTGATTCACTTAAAATAAAATTTTGGGTATGTTTCTTAGTATAAAATCAACCGCCAAGTTTAGTCTTGGCCGGCACCTGGGCCGACCGTCGCCGCATAGTCTTAATCAACCCCTGCTTATTTCACCTTCGAGATTTGTTAACATAAAACGGATTTTTATTTTTCTCTAATTTTTTAAAAAATCTCCAAGCCAAAAGATCAAAAAATACCCACTTATACAATCCATTAGATATTAAAACTCCTTCAGTTGCTATACCAGAATAAAAGAAAGAAATAAACACAAATAAAGAAAAAAGTTGATTATTCATTTACTTATTTAATTTTTAAATAAATAAGACGACCGTTTTAAATTATAAAGGAACAATAATTTTTATTTATAGATAAAATTTAAATATTATTTAAACAAATATTTATTTAAAATATTTTTGAAAATAAGGGGAAATTGTTGGTATTTTTTATAAAATATTTTATTAATTTTTAAGAAAATTTTTTGATTTTCTTTGTAAATATTAACAAATTTTTTAATTTACTAAAAAATTGTTTATTAAATAAATTCTTAATTTCCTATATATTAAATAAAATAAATTTGTTTAATAGGAAAAGGAAATTCAATTATAAAAAAAGAAGTTAGAGGATTTTGAAGATGACTGATTTAAAAATTAAATTAATATTTTATATTTAAAGTAGGGAAAATTAATTAATATTTTACAAAATCTCGCAAAATAAGTTTGTGATTAAGCATTTAAAATAATTAATCAAAGTTTCCCCTAAGGTTTCCAAACAGAACAAAGAGTATAAGTTGAACCACAAGTTGATTTACACCCATATCGTTTCATTGTAGGTTCTTTCCATCCACCAAATGGATTTTGGTGGAAATCATCAAAATTCTTTTTACAGTCTTCTTGAAGATTGACGTCACTTTGATAATAAAAAAGTGGAGCATCGCTAAATTTTGTAGTATTTCCTGTTACTTTAATCCAATTAGCTCTTGAAGTGTAAATCCCAAAAGTTTGATTATTTTCTTTCAAAATATTGGCAATTTTCTAAAAAATGTTCATTAAATAGAGTCAGAAATATGGTTGATTCATGGAAATATTTGGATTCAGAACAGAGATCGAGAGGCCTGGAGGCATGTACCTATCTATGATTCATTTATCTGGGCCCAATTTTGGACCTCCTATGCCTTTAAAGGAAAAACAGGTAAACCCAGGTACATGAAAAATCCAAGGCTCGGCTCGATCTCTAATCAGAACTTTCATAAACCTTTAACTTTAAAAATTGAAAAAATTACCTCAATACTTTCCACATTTTTAGTTAGATCATTCGACCAACCTTGATTGTTTGCAACGTGTATCCAAACCCTATTAAACTTTGCAAGATGATAAATTAAATAGTTGAGTGTGATTATTATAGCTTTACTAAGAAGACTAAAAAAATTGTTTTTAGTTAAAAATATCCAAACATTGGATCGCCGCAACTAACACAAGGAGATAAATAAATATCAATTTCATCAAATCCGCTTCCCGAGCTATATCTTAAGAATAAATTTTCTATAATCTTACAAAAAATCAACTCTAGTAAAGCTATTAATTTTATTAAATTATCAAAAATATTTAGTTTTTTGTTATACTGTAGTTTTTTTAATATTTAATTAATTATTGACGATTTTGGCATTTTTTAAAATTCTGGGTAAGGCTGCGGAGAGTTAAAATCCGTCACAAAATCATAATGTTCATTTATTTTAATTTCTTCTCTATTTAGAAAAAATGGTAAAAGAAGGTGTTGATCTTCATCAATTAACAAGTGTAGAGACGTTTAAACTTTTAAAAGAAAAATTATCAGTTAAATTTGTTATAATAATAATAATATAAAATTAAGCAATTTTTTATTAAAAAGACAAAGGGTTTAAAAGAACTAAATGACTTTTATTTTTGATTAAAAGAAAAATGTTTATTCTAGAAATGCTCTGGGTTATGTATACACTTTTTTACACTGCTCAAAAATTCTCAATATATGAATAAATAAACAGATGTTAATATAAGAAATGTTTATAACATTTATATTTTTATCAAATTATTCATTGGTGATATATTTACACTTTTTTTTTCTT
>ABLG01001350.1:0-22771 GCA_000172435.1 Meloidogyne hapla | reverse complement strand
CTGGAAGTGTTTTGGCTTTTTCATTCAAAATGTCTCTAATTATCTCGCGCCCAATCGTCCGCGCCCAATCGGCCGCGCCCAACTGTCCTGCTCCGCTTTCATTTGCTTTTTGAGTACTTGGAAACGAGTCTTTTTTCTCGGTTGGGGTCAGTTGAGCGCTGCCAGTTGAGCGCTGCCGGTTGAGACCGGGCAGTTGAGCGCCGAGCCAGTTGAGCGCGGGCCGATTGAGCGCGAGCCGGTTGAGCGCCGCCAGTTGAGCTCGGCCAGTTGAGCGCCCCCACTAAAGGGGCCGGTTGAGCGCCAATAAATTAAAAATTAATAAAATTAAAAATCATTCAAAACTTGATCAATTAGTGATCAGAAACTTAAAAATTATCTTTTTGGAACTCTGATTTCAGAAAATTGAAAGGTTTATGAAAATCAAACGGGTCCGCGGTTCCTAGTTGTTCCAAAAAATTGTCCAGCGGTTCCAAAAGATTGATGTAAACAGTTTTTGGAACCATGAAAAATTCCTCTGACCAAGACTTGACCCTAAGTTTTTTCCCCTTTCGGATTAATTAGAAATTTTATATTATGGGATGTAAAATTATCAGTTTTCCGTGATCTATGTACAGTGGACCGTGACCGCCAATGTCACAGTGATCACGGGGCATCACTAATTGTTGAATAATGTAAAATATTTATGTTTAAAAATAAAAAAGCAAGATTTTTTGCTTATTAAAAAATCAAAAATTTATTGGCGCTCAACCGGCCCCTTTATTGGTGGCGCTCAACTGGCGGCGCTCAACCGGCTCGCGCTCAACTGGCAAGATCTCAACTGGCTCGGCGCTCAACTGCCCGGTCTCAACCGGCAGCGCTCAACTGGCGGCGCTCAACAGGCCCGTTCCGCTTTTTTCTTCCTTTATCGAAAATAATCTTGTCAGAAATTCTTAAAAAGTTGTTTAATTTAGTAGATTTTAAATAAATTTTTAATACATTTAGAATAATATTTAAAATAATAGAAACTCAAAATGATGCTTTTAGATTTTATGGGTAGGGGACCATTGAGTCTCGCCCGGTTGAGTCTCCGGGCCCTTTTTCGGGCCATAACTTCTTTGGGCCTGAACCATTTCGAACAAATCTTATATCAATTGAAAGCCCTGGATGTGTTGATTCTTTATCCCAAAGGAACTGATCAGATCCGATCAATATTTAAAAAGGTATGAGCTGTTAAGTCCGGACAATCGTGATTTTCGATCTTTAAACGTCTGTAACTTTTCAAATGATGATCTGATCAGATCAACCCTTTTAGGAAAAATGATCCTCACCTCCAGAGCTTTCGATTGATATATGAATCACTCAGATTGGATAAGAATTAGAAAAGTTATGAACCCGGAAAAGGGCCCGGAGACTCATTCGGCGAGACTCAATCGTCCTTGGCCCGATTTTATTGTTCTTAAATCAGAAGAATTTGAACAAAATATCATAATTTCAAATTTTCTTTTTGCATACAGTCTAATTGTTCTTACTTTTTTCTATTGTTTCAATTGCCGCCCATTTATCTAAAGAATATCTGGTAAAACTTCAGAATACGGACCACGCTTAAATATGGACAATACATATGTCATTCGAAAGAGCTCGGCGAGCTGAGTTGAATGACACCAAAATTATTTGGGGCTCGTAACTATGGGCTGAGATACAGGCCCCTGAAAATTGAAAAACCATAGGGGTACCAAGCTCATTTTTGGGGTCAAAAATTCGAAAATGCAAATTATAGCTCATTCAAAAGAGTTCCTCGAGTTGAGTCGAATGACACCAAAATCAGCGTGATTGGATGACTTTGGACAAAGTTGTGAATGATAAAGTATAAGTAACACTGACACTGATCTTAACCGATAAGCCTACGTATGTACTCAGAACCCCACCAGGCATAGGTTCATTCTGTATGAATCATAAGAGTCATACAGAATTTTATGATTCTGTATGAATAGGCTTATGGTACTACTTACAGAACCAAGCGACCATAGGCTCCCGCGAGACGCGTGCCGCAAAACCCCGAGCGAAGCTCGGGGTTTTGCACAAGCGTCTCGCCGACTCCAATAAGCCGACTCTATGGCCTTTCGGCTGGCCTTTCGGCCAGTTGATATCTTTCGATAGAGATATCAATTGCATTTTCGAATTTTTCACCCCAAACTTGAGCTTGGTTTTTCAATTTTTAGGGGCCTGTATCTCAGCCCATAGTTACGAGCCCCAAATAATTTTGGTGTCATTCAACTCAGCTCGCCGAGCTCTTTCGAATGACATATGTATTGTCCATATTTAAGCGTGGTCCGTATTCTGAAGTTTTTCCGAATATCTCTTTATCGCACGATCTCATTTTTATCATATTTTATCTCCCTACTTACGTCATTCAATTTCTTTCTATTTATTTATTCCTACAATAAATTCATTTATTTGATCTATTTTAGTTTCACAGTCAATGACACCACATATTGGAGGACATCATCCAGGGCGTGCCTCGACAGGCGGTTCATTTCCACCATTTGATGTTACATTGGAAGATCTCAGAACTTTGATGGAATTCCGTGGAGATGAGGCGAGAGAGAAAATAGATACAGATTATGGTGGTACAGATGGCTTTTGTCAACGGCTTCAAACAGATCCTAACAACGGCATTCCTAATAATGCTGATGAGCTCCACAGGTCTGACTCTTTCGTTTACTAGGGTTTTAAAACTGATTTTCTTGTTATTGAAAAGATTGTTTTGTCTTTTAATTTATTAAAATTTTCATTTTAAGGCGAAGGCAAGTATTTGGAAAAAATGAAATTCCGCCTCATCCTCCGAAATCAATCATTATGTTAGTTTGGGAAGCTCTTCAAGTTTGTTTGAATTTCTATAAATTGATTAAAATCTCATACTTTTTAGGATGTCACATTAGTTATCTTGCTCATTGCTGCTGTTGTTTCACTTGCTCTTTCTTTTTACCGTCCACAAGACGAAGAGGGTGGCTGTAAGTTAATTTTTACTTTTAAAATACTTTAAAAATTAAATATTTTAGCAAGTGATGAGTCTGAACAAGATGCGGGTTGGATTGAAGGCAAATTCTCTTTTAAATTTCTTTATAAAAAGATTTTTGTTTACAGGTGCAGCAATTCTCGTTTCAGTTACTGCAGTTGTTTTTGTTACAGCAATGAATGATTATACAAAAGAACGACAATTTAGAGGTTTTTTAAAATCTATTTTCAATTAAAAAATTTTTTTTTGTTGTTTAGGTCTACAAGAAAAGATAGAGACTGAACACAAATTTGCTGTTATACGTGAAGGACAACAACTTCATATAATTGTAAATGAACTTGTTGTTGGTGATATTGCTCAGATCAAATATGGTTTTTTTATTTATTTTTCTCTGTTAAATTTTAATTTTAGGTGATCTCCTTCCAACGGATGGAATTCTTATACAAAGCAATGATTTGAAGATCGATGAGTCTTCTCTTACAGGCGAATCTGATCATATAAAGAAGTCTGTGGAGCATGATCCTATGCTTTTGTCTGGTACACATGGTCAGCTTCTTTATTATAATATTTTGCTATAATCTACTATAAGTTGTTGATCCCTTAATTGGTTTAATTATAAACTGGTATTTTGGTTGTATAATCAATTGTTAAAATTTAAAAAATTTTGAAATACATTTAATCTTTAATGTATTTCAGTTATGGAGGGAAGTGGTCGAATGGTTATCACTGCTGTTGGTGTTAATTCTCAAACGTATATTTTATTTTTTAAAAGTTTATTTTAATTATATAATTTTAGTGGTATTATTATGACACTTCTTGGTGCTGCTAAAAATGCTTTAGAAGATGAACGAAAGGAAAAACAAAAAGAAGATAAGAAAACAAGAAGGAGGAGTAAAACATCAGGTTTTTTATTTAATCTTTTCTTGGGTTAATATTTGGTCAAAAAATTTATTTCCATTTCATTCCACCAACAATCTTTTCTATTTTCCCTTTATCGTTTTTATCTATTTAAATTTTTCTTTTCCAAATAATTAAAATTTCTATCTTACAAGGGACCTACACGAACTGTAAGTATTAATTTCGTATTTTTTTTGGTACCATTCGATAGAGCATGGTCGATAAATTAATACTTACAGTTCGTGTAGGTCCCTTGTTAATATTTTTAGAACTTTTATTAATTAAAAAGTTACAGTTCGAATTCGTCGTTCAATTCCTTACACTGGCAATTCTTTGGATGGTAAGCCAAAAAAATAAAAATTTTCTTTGTCTTTTTTTCCTTCTCTATATATTTTTATTGTCTTGTGATTGTTAGTTAATTTAAGCACTATTTTTTACCTTTTCCTGTCATATAAGTTGGTGGAATTGCAATGGAAATATTGTTTTTTTTTGAAATTTTATAAAATTCATTTGCACTTTTATTTTTAAAATTAACTTTAGGAGATAAACTTCCTAATTCAACATTACCAATTGGAGACGGAGATATTGGCCAACAACCTCCAGCGATTAGAATAGATGATGGAACTAAACAGGCACTTTTGGAGAATGAAGAGAGTATGTTCTAACAATAAGTTCCTTTCTTGTTAGTTTGGTCTTTGTATTTTTTCCTTCTCGCATGCACATTTTCTATGTTTTTCATATTTTTAATTCTTTACTTTTTAGATATTAAACTTGATGGCTACAATGGTGCTGTTGCTTCAGGGGCAGCAACGGCTGGAAAAGATGAAATCGACATGGCGACAACAAAAAAAGAGCGTTCTGTTTTACAAGCAAAATTGACTCGTTTGGCTATTCAAATTGGTTATGCTGGTTCTTTTGTCGCTGTCTGTACCATGCTTATTTTACTCTTTCGATTTTGTCTTGAAAACTATGCAATGCATAAAAAGCCTTTCTCCATCACTGATTTGAACTATTTCATCAAATTTTTAATTATTGGAGTGACAGTTCTTGTGGTGGCTGTTCCTGAAGGACTTCCTCTAGCTGTTACACTTTCTTTGGCTTATTCAGTTAAGAAGATGATGAAAGATAATAATTTGGTTAGACATTTGGATGCTTGTGAAACAATGGGAAGTGCAACAACTATTTGTTCTGATAAAACTGGTACTTTAACAACGAATCGAATGACTGCCGTTCAAAGTTTTATTAATGGTTAATTTATTAATTTTTGGTTCGTTATAATTTATTTATTCTAGAAATTCTTTACAAAGATACACCAAAATGGGAGAAACTTGACGAAAAAACGAGAGATTTGCTAATCAATTGCATTTCTATAAATTCAAGTTATTCTTCTCAAGTTTTGCCGCCGAAAAAAGTTGGAGAAAATATGCAACAACTTGGTAATAAGACGGAGTGTGGACTTCTTGGCTTTGTTCTCTCACTTGGTCAGAATTATCAGTCGATAAGAGATGCTTATCCTGAAGAACGAATTTTTAAGGTTACTCTTTAAATTTTAACATTTAAAAGATATAATAATTCTATGTTTCTACTATTTTCAGGTTTATACCTTTAATTCTGTCCGCAAATCAATGTCAACTGTTATTGAACTTAAAGATGGGATTGGGACAACTTTTGGTTATAGAGTATTCAGTAAAGGTGCCTCTGAAATAACTCTTCGGAAATGCAAATGGATTTTTGGACAAAATGGGTTAGCCCCATTCTCTGAACATAATTTTGATCGTTTGATGCGTGATGTTATTGAACCAATGGCCTCTGATGGACTAAGGACGATCTGTTTGGCTTACAAAGACTATATTTTGAAGAAGGACGAACATACTGCAGGAAATGAAGTTGTTTATGATGGAGAAATTGAATGGGATGATGAAGATGTGATTATAAACGATCTCACTGTCATTGCGATTATTGGTATTCAAGACCCTGTTAGGCCAGGTTAAATTACTTTTTTATTTTCTTATTTTTTCTTATTTTTAGAAGTCCCAGAAGCGATTGCCAAATGTCAACGAGCTGGGATTGTTGTACGTATGGTTACTGGAGATAATATAAATACAGCTCGTTCGATTGCAACATCTTGTGGTATTTTGAAGCCGGGAGAGGACTTTATTGCACTTGAAGGAAAGGACTTTAACGAAAGAATTCGAAACGAAGATGGAGAAGTTGTGCAAGAAAAACTTGACTTGATCTGGCCTAAACTGCGTGTTCTTGCTCGCGCTCAACCGACGGATAAATATATTTTGGTCAAAGGAATCATCGATAGCAAATTAAGTGCAAATCGAGAAGTTGTTGCAGTGACAGGAGACGGGTAACTTTTTTTTTATTTCTTCCTTTATTTTTAGTATTAAATTAAGACTTGTATTCCTTCGATACATAAATATATTAATCATAAAATTAAAATTTAGAACGAATGATGGCCCTGCATTGAAAAAGGCTGATGTCGGTTTTGCGATGGTTAGTTACATTATATTTAAGTATTAGTTTTATTCAAAATTTTCCTAAAATTCTTATTGGTTTTAATTTATACATATAGGGAATTGCTGGAACTGATGTGGCCAAAGAAGCTTCAGATATCATATTAACCGACGACAATTTCACTTCTATAGTTAAAGCTGTAATGTGGGGGAAGAAATATTTATGATTCAATCGCCAAATTTCTTCAATTTCAATTAACTGTTAATGTAGTCGCTATTGTTATTGCATTAGTTGGTGCTTTTGTCATTCAAGATACTCCAATAAAGGTTTTATTTATCATATTTAAATTAAATTCGCTATTTAAGGCTGTTCAAATGCTTTGGGTTAATCTGATTATGGATACTTTGGCTTCTCTTGCTCTTGCGACTGAACCGCCCAACGAAGATTTGTTAAAGAGAAAGCCTTATGGACGAACAAGGTATTTTATTTATTTTGGGTGTATATATGTTGCTTGGTTACGAGATCTTTTAAATTCATGTTTGCGAGATAGTTTGTATATTTTGTATTTTCAAACATTTTTAAACATCCCTGGTCTCCTTATTTTGATGTCGCTTTTATTTTTCTCAATTAATGTTTTTTCTTTTCTAGTCCACTTATTTCACGAACAATGATGAAAAATATTATTGGTCATGCAATCTACCAATTAACTGTGCTATTTACTTTAATATTTGCTGGCTACAAATTTTTTGGCATTCCAAGTGATTTAAAGACCCAACTCCATGCTCCCCCTTCTCAACATTTTACTATTGTTTTCAATACTTTTGTTATGATGACCTTGTTCAATGAAATTAATGCTCGTAAAATTCATGGGGAGCGGAATGTTTTTAAGGTTTTTTAGTTTTAACTTATTTTTGCTTTCTTGATTTAAAAACTATCTTTTAGGGCTTAACTACCAACCCAATTTATTGTGCCATCTGGATAAGTACATTTCTAGTCCAGATTCTCATAGTTGAATTTGGTGGACATGCATTATACACAGAGCCATTGACAATTGAACAATGGTTGTGGTGTATAGCTTTTGGTGTTGGTTCTCTTATTTGGGCGCAGGTTAAAATTTTTAATTTAATGGTATTTTTGTTTACCTATTTGGATGAGGAAATTCATGTCTCTTTATAATCTTACTTGCTTTACATCCATTTTTTTCAGGTAGTTGCCACAATCCCTACCAAGGGTCTACCAAAGAGTTTGGCAATTGGTGGTGGAGAAGTTGAACCTGAAACTGCCAACATCTTGACTGGTGATGATGATGGGGAGCCCCGTGAGAAACGCTCAGGACAAATTCTTTGGCTTCGCGGCCTCACTCGACTTCAAACTCAGGTGACAGATATTTGCCTTCTAAATAAGAAGTCAAATAAAAAGTCAAAAAATATTAAGTCTAGACGTAGCGGCGTTAATACTAAATAAATAATAATTGTCGTAACTTGTATAATAAGAAAAGCATTGCGCTTTTTCCGGTACAAACCTTCCCTTTTTAATTGTATTTGTTTATATTCTCCCTCTATCGATATATTCATATTGGCTTTGCTCAATGTTTTTTCTCCAAATATATTAGTATTATATTTATCTTATATTTATTCTCTGTATGTTCTATTTATTGTCATGTGATAAAAAAGTTTAAGTTATTTAGACGGGAATGAATTTTAATCTATAGTCACACTTTCATTCTTACCCAAATAGTTTTAATAATTACAAAATTACTGGCTTTCTCTCTCGGTCATTACCTAAATTTTAGATATATTGGGAATAAAAAATTGGAAAAATTGGGAATAAAAAAATATTTTACATTTATTTATTCTTTGTTTCTCCAATTTCATTAACTTCTTTTTATTAAGAAAATTTAAAAATTTTATTTTCTGCTTGATAACATTTAAAAATATTGCACTCATTTCATAATTCTAATCAACCCCAATATTTGTTTTTCCAAATATGCCGCGTATTTTATCCAATAAAAGCGCCGCTGGAAACATTTTTGATTAGTTAATAATTTGTGTGTTGGTCGTTTTAGTTTTTTTAAACAAAATTTTTTTTATTAAATTAACTTTATCCTTCTTTAGTTTCTTAATTTTTCCTTTGTTTTAAATGCTTTTAATAGATTAACAGAAATAATAACTTGCAAATCTATGCTTTTTACTTTTGTTTTTTAATTCTTTTATGAAACTTATGTAATTATTTAAAAGGCTTCATCATAAAATATTTATTTGACATATGCATCATGTACTTTAACATTGCACTCATCTAACCAATCTAGCCTACATATTCTATAGATACAGATTTTCTAATAATTTGACAACTAAACTTTGCAACAATAAATCTTCGATCACTTTTTTAAACTAACTTTTTTATATCAATTTCAATCTTTTCATTGTTTTGCTTTAATTATTCGTATGCTTTTTTATACTATGCTTTTAGCTTTTACACTTTCCTATTTTTCTTTCACACTTCTAGCCTATTAAAAACTGTTCTGGAAAGAGCGCTTTGTTTCCTTTATCTAAACTAATAACTTGAAAATTAAAATTAAAACGGCCACACGTATAGGATAAACGAAAATGACTTTTTAATTTCTAGCTGCGCTTTTATTTTTTTTCTCACACATTTCTTTCCCTTTAAAGTTGCGAGTGGTCAAGGCATTTCGTTCTTCAATTGATGAATTTGACGAACACAATAATTCAATAAGCAGCGCTCATTCTGCCCATTCTATGAGAGGTTATCGTTCACATTATTTTGGGGACCACTCACATAAACGAAGCTCTGCTTGTTCATTTTCTTCGCAGCAATATCCAACTTATTCACGACAAGGAAAATTTAATATTGGAATTGGGAATATGGGCAGCCATAATGGAAATTTGAGATCAGATGAGGGCAGACTACTCTCTTCTCCTCAATATTCACCAATTCCTTCTTCTACACCTGTTTCTGCTTCATCTCCTTCACCACAAGCTGTTGTAGTTGAAAATGGACGACAATTTTTTACTAGAACACATTCTGATAGATCAAATTCTGCTGGCCTATCTTCTTTTAAATCTGGCAATAGAGTGAACACAAATAATGAAAATGGAGAATTAAATGAAAGAATACCATTAGTTACTAAATATAATTCATATAAAGGAATAAAAACATTAAAAGGGAAAACAACAAATACGAACAATGCAATTCAATCATTTGGAACAAAACAGCAATTACCTTTAATTTCAAAAGCTTATAGCATCGATTCACCAATGACCAGTGCTCATTTATAACTAAATTTAGCAATACAAAACATGCAATCTTTCTTTAGTGTTTTTTGTTAAATTTGATAACTAAAGTATTTAATGTAATAAACAGGGATATTTAGTATTTTTGTTTTTGTGCAAAAAATATACATCCCTGTTCTTATATTTTTGTTGGTTTTCTTATATTAATTTTAAGGCCAACCAAACTGCCTATTATTTTTGTCCAATGATTTTTATTTTTCATTTTTATAAATTCACTTCAATTTTGTATAGAATACCCAGTTTTTACCAGTGAATTTTCATTTTTTGTTAATTTTTTTTAGTTTTGTCCTTATTTGCCATTCGGGTCTTTATTATTCAAAATATTTTTGATTTTTTTATAAAATCATTGAATTTCTTAAAATTGTATTTTGGACTTAAATTTTTACTTTTATTAAATGCTTATTAAATGATTAACCATGATATTGGGAATTCAAAAGTTTTCATTAATTTTTAAAAAATGAGCAATTTTTAAAATAAAATTTCCAAAATGATTTTTCAACGAATATATAAAATATAAACATTTCCATTTGTTTAATTTACATAAATTAATTACAAAAACAAAATAGTTTGCAATACCTCTCTTAAATATTTAATAGAAATAAGTTATCCAGGAAAATCTTTTAAAAAGTTTGTAAAATATTTTTAAATCTTTTTAAATCCTTGTTTTATATTCATTTTTTTTTATTTTTTTTACTTTTAAAGTACAATTTTAAATAGAATTTATTTTAAATAATAAATTTTGAAAGTTCATAAACTTAAACCGCGCTTAAATATAAAAATGTTATTGTTTAATTAAAATATATTTTACTAAATAAATTTAAAAATATATATAATTTTTGGTTTTTAAATTAATTTTGCAGTGTTTTCTGTTTTTGGTTTTTGTAAAAATAAATACTAAAATGTTTTCCCGATAAATAAATAATTGCCACAAGTGAGGGTTAATATTATTTCTAGGTTTAACCTTATATATTAGTTAAATTAGACACAACTTCTCTTTAAAAGTAGAATTTGGAATTCAGGCAATTTTAAATTATTTAAATATATATTTTTTCAAAATATTTTTTTGTGATTATTTTTTTATTTAAATTTTTTACCCCTTCTTTTTAGTTTATTTTTGAAAAAAAAAAAATTTCAGGCAATTGTTGGCGAACGAATCTCCACTCCGCCTGGATTGATACCAATCCCGCGTAGTTCAGCACCCACTGATCAAGCAGTAAGAATATATAAGAAATGCTCTATATTTTTATTTTTAAGTGGGGAATTTTTAAAAAATATTTTCCTTTAAAGCACAATTATTTCTTTGATGTGTTGAGCTTTTTAAAATTACTTTTAGATTTATATTAGAGATTTTGTATAATTAAAATTAACTGCTTGATTAGTTGTGGTGCTGTTTTTGGTTTTTGTGTTTTTTAACAAAAAAAAATATTTTTTCCGTTTCTTACATTTTATTTTCTTTTATATTATTTTTCTTTCTCTTCTTGTTGTTTTGTCTACTAATCAAAATAAAAAAAATAATTTATTTCAAATTAAAAATTTTTTAAATATTTTTTATAAATTTTAGATTCGAGTAATTCGAGCTTTTCAATCTGGTGTTGATCGGAGAGAACAATCTCTTAGTGGTCCAAGTGCTGCTAGATTGAGAGAAATTAGTCGTCAACTTAAATTGCAGGTGGAACGAGAAGGTAAAAAATATTTTTTGTTTTTAAAAATATTTTCTCTTCTCAAAAAGCAGTAAGATCTCGTTCTTCTTCAAAAGCTTCCCATACAGCAGAAGCCCATTCCCGAGGACATAAAAATTCAAAAACCCCAGAAGGGCATAATGAAGCAGTCAGTGCTGTTTAATTTAAATAACTTTTGACTATATTATTTTTTATATTTTTTTTTGTTTTTAATTTTCACATCTTAGCCTGCTTATGGAAATTCATCGAAATGCTTTTTTTATTAAATTTATTTTTTGACATATTAAAATGCTTGTTTTATTTTTATTGGATAAAACTATCAATTTATCTTTTATTTAAATATTTTTGGTTATCTAATTTATATTTGATTAATTCTATCAAGATTACAAATAAATTAATAGAAATTCTTACTTTTATAGAAATTCCTTATTTTAAGTCTTTAGCCATTCATGGTTTTATAAATGATTTAGAAAGAAAAAAATATTAAATTTCTTTTTATTTAATTATTAAATATTTAAAAATATTAAATTAATTATTTATAACAATTATTTATTTATTTAATTAAATATATTTTTATTTATTTAAATAATATACTTGAATTAAGAGGGGAAAATATTTTTTATATTTAAAAACACTTTTTTATGTTTCTTTTTTTATTTAATGCCGCCACTCGACCCATTTTTATTTTTATTTATTTTTGTTATTTATTTTAGCTTTCTCCACTCCTTTTCTTGTTATTTGCCAAAAACTCTTTAAATTTACTTTTTCTTCTTCAATTTCCTTCCGGCCTTCTTCTCCATCAATTTAGGTAATAAATCACGAGCTTGAAACTACCCTCTAGATTTGCCGAATGACGGATGACCAACTGAGGACGAAAAAATGGCGAGAAAAAATTTTTTAAGAGAAAAGAAAAATAAATATATTTATTTAGTTTTTAAAACATTTGGCTAAAAGGGCTGTTTTTAAAGAAATAAATAAATTTATTTATTTAAATAATAAATTACTTTTTAAATTATTTTTGTTATAACTTTCTTAATTTTTAGTTCAAAAAGAGATTAAATTATTTTTGTGACAGTAAACAGAAATATATTTTATTTAAATACATATAATCTATCATAAATTCAAAACTTTTAAAATTCTAATTTATATGTATTATATTTATTTGTTTTTAAACACTACGCCTGAATGGCAGATAAAATTAAATTAAAATTATTTAAATATAAATTCTTTTAATTTTTATTTTAATTTTTACTTTAAAATTCCATTAATATTTTATTATTAATTTTAAGAAAAAGGCAAGGATGACATTTTTTATATAAAATATTCTTTTTATTTAAACATTATTTTCTCATTTTTACATTTATTTATTCATCCATCATTTGATCATCTTTTATTGTCTGCCCAGCGGGTGAAAAATATTATAAAAAATAAAAAAAAGATCCCCCCTCTTTTTTTACCATAATTTTTCTTTTGTGCAGCAGCGCCATTTTGAGTTGCCTTAAAAAATAAAAATAAATTTATTTATTATCAGCTCTCATCCAGAATTTGGCAGAAAAAAAAAAGAAAGAAAAGGTAAAAAAGGCTGCAAAAACAAGGCATAAAAAATCTTTCTTTTCAGTGATTAATCGGGTAGAAAAATGATGAGAAAAAGAACTATTATTCAAGTATGTACTTCTTCTACTTTAAGCCCTCTGGCGCCTTTCAAGGGCCATTTCCCACCATGCCAGTTAAGCAGGCGCAATAAATCTTGAAAGGATGCACTCAATCTTCTTTCTTTTACCGACTGAAGGAATTGAAAAAAGAAGAAAAAAAGAGCCTTTACATCCCTCACACCCCTACCCCCTACTGGTATGGGATCAATTTCTCCTGTCCATTGATTTGATGGTGATTGATGGCGACGGACTGACGGCGGCGACAAAGGAGGAGGACTGACAGGCGGTAAGGGGAAAGAGAGGAGACCGCCCCGGTGGGAAAGGGAAGAAGGGGAAAATGAGGGAGGGGCACACAAACACATTCGTTCAGCACAACACTTTTACGCCCATGCAATCCTTCCTCCTCTTATTTTACTCATTTTACCCACGAAAATAGTTGTTGGCTGAATGCTTCATTTCTTTCATTGCAACAAACAATAAAAAGAATTTATAAACAAAATAAGAAGTTTAAAAAAACAATTTAAAAGAGTAATTCTTTTTTTGAATAGAATTAAGTCTTTTCTTGATCTGAGAGATGTTTTTCTTTCTATTAATTTAAATACAAGATCTTTTAATTTCTTCTTTTGTTAATTTTTTATTTATTCAATTTACGGTGTTAATCCCATAAGTGTGGAAAAGAAATTCCTCCCCCATCCTTTCCTCACTTTTTTTCCCAACTCTTCTTTTTTATTAAATAAATATTCAGATTATTAGACTAATAAATAATACAAAATTAAACATAATTCTCCTTCTTTTCATACAAATCACCGCTAAATTTTAAGAGTATTTACAAAAACCATTTAAATTCCTTTCCTTCAATTCACCGCCAATCAAAGCAAAAACAGAGAATAATTTCTTTTATCGGACCTGCCAAAATCTATTTATTTAATAACATTTATAAATTTAATCTTTAATTGCCTTTCTTTTTAAATAAATCTTTTTAAATTAATTAAAAAAAAGATTTATTAACTCTTTAAAAGAAAAATCTTTTTTTCTATTTCTTTTGAAAAAATAAAATTTAAAATTATTTTTAATTATATCAAACTATAGAAAAGTTTAATTAAAAATATAAAAATTTTAAATTCTCGACTTAAATTCTACAATATTTTAATTTTTTTTACAATCGAGTTATTTTTATTTATTTTGGATTAAATTTATAATTAAATAATTATATGCATTTTCTAAAATAAATATAATTCCATCATTTTAAATAAATAAATATTTATTTATTTATTTATGCTTATCTTTTTCAAGCAATCGCCATTTAAATAATTTCTTTTCTTTTTTTCTCTTTATAAATAAATAAAAATAATAAAAATAATTTATTTTATTTTTATTTGTTCTTTTTTTAATCAAAACTTCATCTTTTCTCTCGTCAACATATTTATTCTCCTTTATTTTATTATTTATTTTCCTTTCCCATTCGCGTAATTAATCACTTAAATATTCGTCAGTTTATTGCAGAGAGAGTCAGCAGTGGAAAAAAAAATTAATAAAATTAATTAGAAAAAAATAATTATTTTTATTTTTCTCTTTGATCTCTTTGATCTATTTCTTTTTTTTATGCTTAAAAAAAAGAAAAGAGAGAAACATCTTCTTCCTTTTCTGATTTCTTATTTTTATGACTGACCCTTTTTTCTGATATAAAATTATTTTATTGCTTTAAATATATCTTTATAAAAAATGTTTGTGAGGGATATTATGGCGCAGAAATATTAAAAATATTTTATTAAATTTTTATAAATCAGCTATGATTTTTAATCAAAAATTTTTAAATATTTATAGAAGAGTTATTTAAATTTATTTAATATTTTACAGCTATAAAATCTCAAATATTTATTTATATTCTCACGCCATAACTTTCCAATGTCTTAACATCCCCTCCCCCCTCCTTTTAATTTTATTATTTATTTTACAATTTTTATTCTTTGCTTTTATTATAAAATATCCTTAAAAATGTTTTTCTATTTAAATACATCATTTATTTCTTTTAATTCTTTTTATTTTCTTGATAATTCTCACAATTTTTATTTTTATCATTTTTTAAGAAATATTTTTAAATCGCCTTAAAAAGAATGGAACAAGCAATAATAACAACAAGCCTTCCTTCACAACAACAAAAACAAGAATGGAAAGATGATCCTTTGCAAATGTTAGCTAAACAATGTGACACAATTAGTGGAGATGAAGATAAAATTAATAAACAACAAATGGGAAATAAAAGAAAATATTTAAATGGACATTCTAATAATAATAATGATTTTGGAAATAAAAATGGTCAAAATAAAACAAAAGCTAAAAGTCCTAATAAAGTAAGAAAAAATATTTTTTATTATGGGATAGTTCACGGAAATGGACTATTCACTTTAATGAGAACTTGGCTACTAATAACAATACTTCATGACAAAGAAAATCTTAAAAATAATTAATTTTTAATTAAAAAATTCAGTTGGACCATTCTGCCATTTCTAATGCTGCTGCCTCTTTTATGCCACCGCCCAATGGTTTTGGACTTTCTCATCGAATGCAATTAGCTGCTGCTTTTTTGCATCCTTTTAATGCCAACACAAAGACCGCCACCTTATACACCTTTCAAATAATTTTTGTCCTCCAAATACTTCTCCATTTACATCTCCAGCTCAACTCCAATTTATGCAACAACTTATGACTGCAGCTGTTCAACAACAATTACAATTACCTCCTCCCCCTACTAATATTCCACCAAATATTATTTCACAACAACAATTACCACCTAACTTTCTTCCTCCCGTAAATTTATTTTTTATCTTTCAATAATCTCTTTTCTCTTTTTTAGATGTTTCCCCAACAACAACCCCAAATTCCTTCAGGTATTCCACTTCCTGCCAATATGCCAATGCCAGCAAGAAAATTAGATCAAAGACCTCCAAGTGTTAATAATCAATTTATTAACAATAATCAACAAAATTCTGATGCTGAAGCAGCTGCTCTTGCGGCAATGGCTATGTTTCAACAACAAAATGGTTCCTTTCCGATGGGGCAAGGACTTACCTCTAATGGAAATGGAACTACAACAATGACACAGCAGACAGTTGATAATAGGTAAAGAGATTGGGAATGCCCCTCAAATGAATGCTTCCTCATTTTATGGACCGAACCAATTAAAGATAATTTTTAACTATTAAATCTCTTCCTTCTTTTCAGTCTCTTAGCTCAACAAATACTTCAACAGCCAATCCAAGCATTATTAATGGCTGCAGCATGTGGTCAATTACCTTCACAATTTGCCTGTCCTTACCGATTACGTGAAGGACAACCTTGTGGGCGTTTATTTAATTCAGATGATCAATTATTTGCTCATTACAAATCTGCACATATTGCGCAAATGAGTTCCCCAAGTGCGGTCAGTTCTACAACAGAAGGGCCTGCTTCAACCCCTTCAACTATCCAAACACCAACAACCACTGCAGCAAGTAATAGCGGTCGACCAAAAGCAACGAAAAATTCTCCAACGGGAATACAACAAACAACAAATAATCATCAATCTAATAATAAAAATTCTGTTTATAATGGATGGCATCAACAATTATTTCAATCGCCTTTAGGGGGGTTTATTCCGACGCAGCCATTTATTGGACCACCACCTCTTCCTCCACCACCCCCTCCACCAACAACTGCAGCAACAATGATTGGAAGTGGGTGAAATAATAATTATAAAATATTTTAATATCTGACTTAGCCCTTTCTTATCCTCCTATAGGGATAACTAGAGATTTTTATAATTTAAATATTTCTTTTTTCAGCTCAAAATCATCGTTTCCATCCTTATTCTCAACAAAATCATGGAAATCAACAAACAAAATCTATTCAAATGCCACCACCACCTCCTTCATTTCAGCAACAAATGGCTCTTGCATTGGTTAGAAAATTAATAAAAAAAATTCAAAAAAAAATTTTTTTTTTCAGAATTTAATGGCAAATTCTGATGTTTCTTCACTTCAACAATTTGCCCAAAATAATATTCCTCCTCCTCCTCCACAAATCTCTTCAGAATTAAATTCAAATTCACAATTAGCTGCTTTAGCAGCAATGGCTAATTCCCTTGGGGGAAATAATAATCAAACACAAATTGCTGGAAGTAATTAAAATTAAATTCAAAAAATGATTTTACGGGTTTTAAATAAAATGACAAAAAAACTTTCGACAATAATTTCTTTTCCTTTTTTTATTATTTTTTTGCTCATCCCTTCCCTATTTTGGAGTCTCTCTCTAAAGCATCTATGTACCATCCTTTCTATATTTTTATTTAATTTATCGCCTTTAAAAAAAAATAATTTTTATATTTTTTTGGCTCATTTACTTCCTTAAAATTATATAAATCTGCCTTTATTTTTCCTCAAGGCCAAAAAGGGCCATTTTCCGGTCTTCCTTGCCTTCAATATATTTTTATATATTTTTTACACTTTCAATTTTTGTTGCGCAATAAAGGACATTTATTTAAATATTATTTAATTAATTAACTTTAAGATAGTTTTAAAAAGAAAATTATGATAATTAATAATAAAAATTGTTTTAAAAGTTTTTGACAGATTTCTTTAATAAGAATATATATTTTTATTATTATTTCTTTTTTCTCGCCTTTAATTTAAAAAAGTATTTTATTTGATTGATTGTTTTGTTTGTTTTGCTGCAAAGAAAAAGAAAAAAAAAGGGTTTTAAAGTTGGCGCTCATCAATCACTTTTTTTAAAAAAAGATAATAAATTAATAGATCTTCTACTTACTTTATATTCCTAAAAATATTTTCTTTTCAAAATCATTCCATACAGGAATGGAAAAATATTTAAAAATGAGAAAAAAGAAATTCATGAAAATAAATAATTATTTTTTAAAAAAATAATTAATCATTTAATTGTTTTAAAAAAGAAGACGAAAAATAAAAGAATTTTTCTGACAGATTTTAACAAATAAATTTATTTAATAATAATGATAATCAATCAAAACCTTAAAAATAAGTATTATGTTCATAAAACGCCCAATTCTTTTATTATATTAATTTTAAATTCCAAAAGATCGCCGAATAATATTTTAATAATTAATAAATAATTTTAAAAAATTTAAAAGTAGTCCTGGTATTTATTGAGTTTTACAAACTTTTAGAGAATTAATCAGATTATTAAAATAATTTTCTGTCTCATACCAGCCACATTTAGAGTAATAATTTATTTAAAATTACATAAATATATCCCTTTTTTAAAAGAATTTATTTCAAATCCATTTTTGTAATTTATAAAATAATATTCAGATTTAAAAAAATAATATCCTCTAGATTATCTCTTTTCATTAATTTTTTTCTTCAATTTATTTTGCCCAAGGCAAAAATTACAAAAAAAATTTTATAAATATATTTTTGGGTGAATGACGGCAGAAAATAATGAATGATTAGTTTAATGTCTTCTTTCTCTTTAAATGATGGATTGGTGAATGACAGGTGGAAATATATTTAAAAATAAAAAAAGAGTGATGATTGATGGTTGCTGGCCGGTGGCCATTGCCGACAGGGGAGAAAGGTGTGGTGGCTGTCCTGCAAATTTGTTTCTTCTCTCTGTGGGAAAGGATTTTTCGCTTTAATGACAGGGAACGGTAAAAAAGAAATGAAAAATTATTTTTTAATAATGCTTATTGAGACAAAAAAGAAATAAAATAAAAATGCTGACATTTTAATATTTTTTTTATAAATTTATTGCCTTAAAGAAAAAATAATACTCGTCTAAAAAATCATTTTACGTCGAAAAGAATAACTGAAGGTGAGAGAGATACAGTATTCGAAAAATGAAATTACTACGAGAATTAAGTAGATCGTTATAATATATTCTTGGTTCGCCATTAGTATCTGACAATAAAATAAAAATCAACTTACGAAACCCCGTAATTTAATGGGTGATCTATTTGTTGACTTTTTGGGTTTTAAAAATTTATAAGGTCCCCCTTTTGATTTTAGCGCTCTTGTCAGCATAAAAAACTGAATAAGGCAATTGGAAAGATAGAAAATGTCATAAAAATTTCCATTTTTATGAGCAATCGGAAATGACAATTGGGCAATGAATTGAAAAAAAAAGAAAATTTTAAAAAGGAGAAAGAGCGGTTTTATGCAAAAAGAGAGGGGAAATGGTCGAAGCAAATTTATTTTTATTATTTTCGGGTCTGGGAATGTCGCCAATACTAAAAGGAAGAAAAACAATAAAAAGACAATTTTATGAGAATTTTTATTAGAAATTTTGATTGAAAAGTTAAAGAATTGGAAAGTGCCCCTTTCAACATATTTTCTTTCTCAACGATTCTAAATGAATAAAATTCAAAATATCAACAAATTTCGAGGAAATTAAAAAGTAAAAGAGATTCGGATTTTAAATATTATGTGTAGAGTAGCCCTTTAATTATAAATTGTAGAAATTGTTATTTGGTCTTTTTTAAGGTGATATTCTAGTTAAACTCAAAAAATTGATTCATTAAATGTAGAAAAGATAAAAAGGATTTAAAAAGAGATTTTGAGCAGTTCGAGAGTATTAACCAAAAATCTCTCTCAAAAGTATTATTTAAGTATTAACTCTCTTCTCCCCTTCCCCAAATAAAACTACCCTCCATCCAAATCCTCTTCCGATACAAAGATTATCTATCTATTTCCCCTTTATATATTTTCATTTAATCCGCTCACTTTTATATATTTTTCTCTTGAAATTACAAATCTATTCGGCTCTGTTTATTCACCGGATTAGCAGCAAAACCCCATCAAAGGAAAGAAAAGAGATTATCCAAACAAAATAAGAGAAAAAGAAGAAAAAAGGAATTAAGAATTTAATAGGTATTTTGTTTTGTTACATTTAGTAAAACCAATTAGAAAAGATAAATTACACCCGGAAACGATTGATCTAAGAAAATAAATAAATTAATTATTTTATTTTTCTCAATCAGTCTCTAAAAAGTTTTTATAAAAAATAAAAATTAATTAAATAAATATCAATCAAATAAAAAAAAGTGTTAAATGGCCCTAAGGGAATTAAAAAGTTTAATTAGATTCTTTTAAATATTTTTCTTTTTATAAAAAAATCTTTTCTTTTTTCCAATTTAGCCCACACCAAATGATGGACGACCTTCCCTTTTAATTATTTTTTTTTCCAATCAACTGCACACAAATTCTTCTACATTCAAATAAAATTACTTGCCGGCCTCTTAAAAGCATTTTAATATCGCTACTGATAGACAGATGAATGAATATAATCAATCAACTCAATCAGAGACAGACAGCCATTAAAAAAGAATGATTTAATAGGAAAATAAAATAATAGGGATATTTTGGCGTTAAATATTTAGGTACAATTACAATTTAATGATTTTTTAATTATTTAAAATAATCAAATTAGATTTTTCTAAAGAAATGAAGATAATCATAATTCTCAATAATTATTACTCTATAACCTTCTTCACCTTTTTTAAGCTTTCTAGTAAAATTAAAATATTTTTGGAAATGATTAAAATTAATTCAAATTCTTTTCTAAATGTTCAACAGTAATATTAAAAGACTTTCTTTTTATTTTATTCCAATCATTAAATACCAGTTAATTCTCTCTCATTCTTATTTTCACATTTCATCATCAATCACTTAATTTGATGGGCAAGCATTTGGAGCGGTCATCATTCAAAGGCGTCAATCCATCAAATTAACGTCCATTGGGGGGAATTATGGGTATAACAGATGGATATATTTTTGGAGAGAGAAAAAAATAAAAATTTTAAAGAAAGAAAAAATTAAATAAATAATTGTAATTGCTTTTAAAATTTATAAACAATAAAATTCAAAAATGAAGAAATAATATAAGAATATGTAAATATTTTAATTAATTAATTATTAAATATAATTTAATAAATTCTTTCTTTTCTCTGATCCTCCTTTTTATTTTAGAAATTAAAGGGTTATATTTGAATAGATTTTCTTTGTTATGAATAAATAAAACCGTCAGAAGTTGTTTTTATTTAATTTTTAAAATATTTGACAAATTTACTAAATATTTTTATTTTATTTTCAAGTATTTTATTTTTTTCTCAATTTTTAATATAAAAATAATCAGTTAAGGAAAAAGATTGATGCAAAATCAATAAATAATGTTTTGTTAGTTTGATTCGCATACATTCTTGTTTAATATATTTTTAATAGTAAAATGTGAAATACTAAATATATTTATTTATTTATTTATTTATTTAATATATGTGTATAAATGTTAATATATTTATAATTTAATTAATTAAATATTTAAATCTTTTAATTATTAGAAATTATATTAATTTCTTTTAATTAATTAGTTTATTTAAAATAATTATTACTAAGTCTCCGAATTTTACTCTCCATATAATTAATAACTGAGGAACTCAAGAAAAGGATGATTTTAATTATTTCATTTATTAATTTTATTATCGAGATTGTTTTTAGGTTAAGATAAAAAAGAGATTTAAATTATCTAAAAATAAATATTTAATTTTATATTTAAATTCTTTAACCCTTTTTTAATTTTAATAAATAAATAATGTCTTCTTTGCCAAGACAAAGTCCTTGGCCTGCAATAGAAATGAAACAAGCATTACAAATTCTTGAAGAAATTGTTGGTTCTAATTTGGATAAATTAAGAACAATTGAACAAAAACAAACAAATAAAATTAAAGAATTAATTGGTTATGTTTTGGCAGAAACTTTATTGGCATTTAGACCTGTTCCTAATTTTCGTGCTTCGATTATGGATGGATATGCTATTATTTGTTTGGTTTTTTTGAAAACTTTTGATTATTTGCTAGAAAATAATTAATTAATTAATTAATTAACTAATTAATTAATTAATGTCTTTGACAGATAAAACCCTTTTATTGGAGAGAGGCCTTTCTAATCCCTTTCTCTTTAATCTTAATTATATTTAGTCTTCCTTATTTAAAAATACCAAAATTAAATTATTTAGCCTCTGATGGAAAAGGCCCTCGCCAAGTTATTGGTACAAACAACGCTGGAAAGACATCATCTAATGGACATAAAATAGTAGAGACTGGCCAATGTATTCGTATAAGTACTGGGGCTAAATTACCTGAAGGGGCAGATGCTGTTGTTCGATTGGAGGATACTGAAGTTTTAGAAGAAGATGTTAGTTTTTGAAAGGGGAATTATATTGGATTAATGAAATATTTATTAAATTACTGTAGTCGCTAATAATGAGTTTAGTGAAATAATTAATTGTTTGAAAATTTCATTTAAAACTTTTTGATTATTTTAGGATGAAGGAAAAGAGATTTTAATTTATATCGGAATTCGACCAAAGCCTGGACAATATATTCGGTAAAATTTTGAATTAAATTTAAAGAAAATATTATTTTTTAAATTTAAATAAAAAGAGAAATTGGCAGTGATGTAGCTAAAGATGAATTATTATTGGGGAAAGGTATTCGTTTAGGTCCTTCTGAAATTGGTTTAATTGCTTTGAGTGGAAGAAAAACGGTTATTTTCTTTTTTTTTAAATTAAAAAAATATTTATTTAAAAGATTCTTGTTTATTCAAAACCAAAAATTTGTGTTTTATCTTCTGGTGATGAATTAATTGATTTTATTAATGGAGAGGATAATGAATGGCCAAATGATGGAGTTATTGATACAAATAGACCTGTTTTAATTTCAATGTTATTAGAACAAGGATTTGAACCAATTGATTGTGGAATAGCTGTTGA
>ABLG01001351.1:0-23709 GCA_000172435.1 Meloidogyne hapla | reverse complement strand
CCACTTATTTTTTGTTGTGATCGTGAGCGATACCCTTACCCTAAATTTTATTAAAAAGAACTACCGAAGCACATGAGAATCATGAGAGGAACCAGGCCAGGAGGCTGAAACATGTAAAAATTTTGCGTTAGCATCAACAATTCCCAAAACATTAATCGAATGAAAATTTTTTCTATTGACGTAACTACGTTCATCTTCAATATCTGGTGCTTGTATTCGAATATGTGTTCCATCAACAGCACCAATGGTAAAAGGCATTCGACAATAAGAATAAAAATCACGCTTTAACCTAGAAAATAATTTTGAATTAGATTCAAATAGTTTTATTACTTGTTCAATTCATTTTCTTTGGAAGGGAAATAAATAAAATCGGATGCTTTATTGGCTAAAACCCTTGTTACTCTTTTGACGATTTCAGACACAACTCGCTGCGAAATTCCAAAAGTATCACCAACATGAATTTCAAATGAATTTGAAGCCAAATATTTTAGGGCGGTTAAAACCTAGATTTTGGTGATAATTTTAAACAACGGAATACATTTACAAACTTGAATTTCTGGATCAATTTGAGGTCGTCCAGGACCGGTTAGTTTATTCGGAAGGGTCGTTTTGGTGCCGGACTTCAGTGTGGCACTGAAACGTCCGGATGAATTTTTAAATAGAGTATAGTGAGGGAATTTTTGGGGGAAGTGCTTTAGGTGTTGGGAGTAGGATGTCCTTCACAAAAAAGTAGCCGGACACTTGAGTCTCATATCAACTTTTGGGGTTATATGGGTTTGGAAGTGTTACTCAAATGGGTCGATTTTTGAAATCGTGAATCGCGGTCCGATTTCAATATCCTATCGTGTAGAGCATCTCTTGAAATGTCCGAAAAATATATACTTCATTCGTGAAATCGCGGTCCGATTTTCAATATCCTATCGTGTAGAGCATCTCTTGAATGTCCGAAAAATATATACTTCATTTGGGGGTCCACTTGAGTCAAGGGGGAGTTAGGGGTCAAAATATGTTCTGTACTCAAATGTCGTTTGGGTTATAACTTGGAGGGAAAATTTTTAAAAATTTTTCTGACACCGGATTCGTCTTTTTCAGGTCTGAATTGACCATATAAGATGATTTTTGTGAGAAATTTTTTCAAAAATTTTTTCAAAGGTCCGATTTCAATATCCTATCGTGTAGAGCATCTCTTGAATGTCCGAAAACCCCTTTTGAAAAAATTTCCGAAATAAAAGTACTCAAAACGGTCTACCGTGAAGTTTAAAAAATTTTGAAAAAAATTAATTTTCCCGCGCGGATTCGAACCCACTAACCCAACATCGCTTTTCTGTTTTTAGAATGATGGAGATCATAAAAAAATCATTAGAACTTTTGAAACTGAAGTCACCACTTTGCAAATAAAATGGACGCAAAAATAATAGACTTTTACAACAAACAAAATATTGTAGTGGTCAAAAATATGAAATACATCGCAAAACATTGATGAAATTTCAAAATTTTGGTACATATGGGCGGTTTTATTGTTCAAAATGTGTTTTAAAAATTACAATCTGCGCAGAAAATAACGTTTTTGTGCTGCTCCGTAGGTAGGTTGGGCATGGTCTTCGCTACACGATGGCCGTGCTTCGCTGCGGTCGTGCTCGCTTCGCTCGCGGCGACCGTAGCGAAGCGGCGGCCGTCGTTCCGCTCGACATGCCCAACTTCCTCCGCAACGGCAAAAACATCTTTTCGCGAAGAACTATTTAATAATTTGTTCAAGGTACAAATTTTCACGTGAAATTTTGGGTACTTGGACTTTGGGTACTTGGACTCATTGAAGATGGTTCTGATGATTTTCGTCTTATAATTTGCCCAAACAATATTAGAGATGCAGCAACCCTTATTCCAATAATCAAACAGCACGTGCATGAAGGAAGTGAAATAAAAACATGCATGGCGAGCTTATTCTACATTAGGGCAAAATGGTTATACTCATCGTGTAGTCAACCATTCTGACCCTGAAAATCGATTTATTTGTATAATTCTATAAACCTAAAATTAATATAAAACACATTTTAGCACGTGATGGCGTTAATACTCAAAGAATAGAAGCAAATTGGAGGCCTGCAAAGGATTGGTTCAGACAACGTCGACTCCCTGGTTACAGATTTCCAGATGCTTTAGTTGAATACCAATGGCGTAGAGAATGTAAAAAAATGAATTTGGACCCTTTTGAGCAGCTTATTTGTGCAATTGTAGCTAATTATAATTTTAAATAAAACTTTTTCTTATTTTTTAAACATATTTAGGGTTGTGGGTTCGAATCCGCGCGGGAAAATTAATTTTTTTCAAAATTTTTTAAACTTCACGGTAGACCGTTTTGAGTACTTTTATAGTGTTTTTTGAACTTGTCGCATCTTATTACACGAGAAAAACTTATTTTTTATTGTGTTCGTGAGCGATACCCTAGCCAAATTGAGGAAAAAATATAAACGTAAATTTTCAGGCAGTCCCCAGTTTGGGATTATTTTGAAAGTGGAAAGGTGGGTAATTCCATTTTGTTGGGGGATAGTGCTTTTCCGTTGAGGAAGTGGTTAATGGTGCCGTTCAAAGTTATATATTTTTATCTATTTTTTTAAAATTTATTTTAAGAATCCCAATAACGAATCTGAAATTAAATTCAACCGAGCCTTGTGTAAAGGAAGAGTCCGCGTCGAACATTCATTTGGAGTTTTTAAAAGGCGTTTTTCAATAAATCACACTGGCTATAGAATTAAACTTGAACAAGTTCCTACAGCTATAACTGCATGTGCGGTCCTTCATAACATTGCAACTGACCGACGTTTACCTATTATTGCAGATGAAATTGAGAATGATGGAATTGAAGAAGAGATTCAAGATGAAGAAAATGGTTTAACAGTAAATGAAAGAAGATCTAGACAAGAAGCATTAGCAAAAAGAAATAATATCGCATCAACTTTTGTTTAATTTTTGATTAATTTTGAAAATATTTTTAAAAATATGCTTTATTTTTGCGTAATTTATTTTTAAAAGTTGTTATAACAATATATTTTAGCGTAAAGATGACAGAATTTGCATTTAAATTTTTAAAA
The DNA here is from genome assembly GCA_000172435.1 of Meloidogyne hapla. NCBI lineage: Eukaryota > Metazoa > Nematoda > Chromadorea > Rhabditida > Meloidogynidae > Meloidogyne > Meloidogyne hapla. The sequence continues at coordinate 20,620 of ABLG01001351.1, read as the reverse complement.
TAATTGATAATTTTTCAAAAATTCTCAAATTTTTACTGATGCTCGGAAACATCCTAGAGAACATCTCTACAAAATTTTGTGATTATATCATTTTTTATAATCGATTTATAAAATTTAATTGAAATGTTTACCCTGCCCCCTAGCAGGGTTGAAATTTAACCCTTACCTGAGGGTTATCTAACCCCGGGTTAATAATTTATGCTACGGGCGGGTTAAATAACCCGGTCATTTAACCTTGGGTAAGGGTTAACTTACCCAAAACTTGGATTTATGCTACGGGCCCAGGATGTCATACTCTCAAAACCGTCCCGCCAGCGTCAATTGGGAAAGTTATTATATATATATTTAATATAAAATAAGGGAAAATAATTTTATTAATAATTTAAAAATAATACATTTATATAAATAAAATTATTTTATTTTATTTAAATTATTTTAAAATTAAAATATAATTTTAAATAATTGATTAATTCGTTATAAATAACCTATACAAATTGTTATATATTTTTTTAAATTATATTTTATTATATTAAATAATTTTAATAAAAATTTTAAACAAATTTAGAGATTACAGGAATAAAAAATTTTAGAAAACAACCAACTACTGTTAAAATAAGTGAAGCTTTTTCTGGTAAAAATTTTTATGTGAAAGTAAGTTCAACGTTTTTATTTTCTTATCTTCCACAATTTATTTACTGTATACCTACTTTTATATCTACAAAAAATATAAAACGTAAATTTTCAGGCAGTCCCATTTTCAGGCAGTTCAGGCAGTAAATTTTCAGGCAGTCCCCAAAAAATATAAACGTAAATTTTCAGGCAGTCCCCAGTTTGGGATAGGCCGCCCCACCTCGCTAGCAAAAACATTTTAATGAAAAAATGCCCTAAAAAACATTTTAATGAAAAATGCCCTAAAAAACATTTTAATGAAAAAATGCCCTAACTCATCCTAATAAAATTGTGATGGCAGCCTTATCACCCGTTTTATATAAATATTAATAAATTAAAAAACCTCCTCGTCGTCAAACACATTTTTTTCATTCTGATAATTAGAGTTTTTCATCCTATTTTGCTCAATTAAATTTCCATCTATTACATCAGTTCCAGAATATAACTGAAATAAAAAGTTTGAGATTAATAATTCAGTTTCAGCATTAGAAAAGTAGGAGGAAATTTGTTAAGTCTGCAAAATTTGTTCGCAAATGAACAAAATCTGGCCCGTTTCTACGTCAAACAAATCAGAGGATATTTAAAGTTCCCATCTAAGACCCGGGAGGTGCTGGTATTGGTGTCCAGACGAATAAAACTTTTAAAATCTAAAAAATAGTTCTGGGATAAAAAATATGCAGATTACTAATCTCAAATCGGATTTTGATCATCTATTTTATTTTCGAAGGAATTCGATATTTATTCTATAAAAGGCCTTCCAATTTTATGGTTCAGGTTTTCTGAGGCCTTTATTTCGAAATTTAAAAAATTTAATCAAAATCTGAGGTAAAATTCTTAACAAGAGTATTGCTTACCCCAGGAAATATATTTTGTTTTTAAATTTTTATTCTCCCGGACAAATTTTTTCGAAAAGGAAAACACAAAAAGAGGGATTTTTTATTCAAAACTAAAAAATTAAAAGAAAATTCCAAACCTTGATACAAAAGAGAATAATTAATATTATTAACAGCATACACAATAGAGCAAGAGCAATCAACAATAAAATAATTGTAAAATCAAGTAAAGGCATTTTGTTTTAATTAATTCCAAAATAAATATTTGAATACTAGAGGCTATTTAAATACAAGAGGCTAATTAAATACAAGAGGCTAATTAACTGCAAGAGGCTGATTGATAAAGTCTATAAAATTTTAATTGTTACAGAAATTTTTTCAAATAAAAATTTGAAAAATTAAACTCATTTAAATTAAATAAATAAATAAAAATATTTTGCTTAAAAATTATTTAGATTTAAAATGGTTGCAAACGAACATTACGCCATAAAAAATGAGTCAAATTAGAGACCGGCGCAAGACAAGATCCTGCGCAGGATTTTGTGGGATCTGCAGTCCGCAGTCCTGCACTTTTTTCGATTGTGCGGATTTTGCAAGAGCAGGCTTTATCCTGCAAAAATCTGCGCGGATCTTGTCCGCAAAAATTTTAGAAAAAAGATCCGCATGCGGATCCGCTGAAATATTTGGCGCTATGACAATGGGACAGTGAGACAATAGGACAGTAAGACAACTGGACAGAAGACCATCGGACAGAAGACAATTGGACAGTAAAGAATAATTTTTAAAAAGCTATGTATTAGAGCTTCGTCGGAAGTTTCGGTTCCGGTCTATTAGTTCCTGTTAAACCAAAACTTTTTTACACCCTAAAAATTGATTTTTATGAATAAAAAGGTGTTACGTCTGCGGACAATAATGAAGGCAATGGTTAACAATAATAATTTATCTACAAAGAAATAACAATAATGGTGAAGGGATTGGACGAAGGGAATCAGGGACTAGCTAGGCTAGTATGATCCAATGGACTGGCGCTAAGAGTGGCTTTTATACTAACAATAGCACAACGGCTTTTATAATAAGGCAACACCCCACAACAAAAGGAAGAACTTTTTGAGTCAAAAATACTAACTATAAGAAAAGAGAAAGAAATATCTACATTTTCTTTCACATTCCTCTATGGGAGTCGAAGGTTGAGTGGTTAATGCGTTTGCTTCCCTTATCGTATGTGCTTAATTTTTGAAAATTTTTGAATTTTTTTCGTAATTTAAATTTTTTTGAAAGTTCCGGTTCCGGCGAAGCTCTACTACGTATCAGGGCTGGGCGAGCTCCCGTCTCCCGCCGAATCCCGTCTTTTTTGGCCTCCCGTTTCCCGTCTCCCGCGTCCCGTTTTTTGCGACGGGAGACGGGAAAAACTTACACTAGGTATTCCAGGATTTTTTGGTCATGAAGGAGAATTTCTGGCTCTTTGATCCTGATGGTCCAGGAACATTATTCAATCAAGCTGGGTAATCAAAAAATTTTGGCACAAAAAAATTAAAAAGAGCAGCGCTACTCCCCAATTCACAAGAGGCTGAAACACTCCTTCCTGTGAACGTAGGATAAAACATTGGATAAAACAACGTAGGATAAACAAACATTGGATAAACAACGTAGGATAAAACATTGACCATTACAAAGTTTGCATTTTTTAAATTATTAAAAGGGTGTTTTTGTTGTAAAAATGTGGTAAAATGAACTTTCAAATACCGACCTTAGAATATCGAAACACAAAGGGGCTTGCTTGTTAGTCAACTATATTTTTTATTATAGGTAGAACCTTTCTTATTTTGCGAATAAAATTCATGACTAAAAAATGATTTATTAATTTTTTTTTCATTTATCTTTATTTCAGTTATATTCTGCAAATGTTTTAAATGATGAGCAAAATTTGAACACAAATGTTGATTATCAAAACGCGGAAAATGTGGATGAGGAGGTTTTTAAAATTTATTAATTATATTTAATTATATAAAAAGGGTGAGAAGTCGCCTCATAAATTTTTGAGGGTTAGGGGATTTTTTTCAGTAAAATTTTTTGTTTTCATTACAAAGAAATTATCATCAGTAAAATAATTTAATTTATTGTTTTAAAGTTGAATTACCAAAATATTCATTCTGGAGAAGATAATGCAAATAATATTCATGAAGCATTGTTAGATTACAATTTAACTGATGAAGATATTTTGATTAATGAAAATCAGGTTTTATCTTTTAAATAATTTTTAGATCTATGTGTGGTGTAGGTGTATCTTGGGTTATTTTTCGGTAATCCACGAGAGTTCTTGTGGCTCTTGTCCAGTTTATACGTCCAATCAACCTTTATACGTCCAATCGAAATGTTAACATAAAGGAAAAACATTAAGAGGGTACCTTTTGTGATAAAAAATTGTGCTGATTATGAATCTGAACTTTTGATTAGCTTTTTTACTTTGAAATACCGACCTAAAAGAATCAAAAAAGTTCTTTCCAGATACTGTTAGTTCAGCTTCTTATTTTTTATAATGAATAGAACCTTTAATTCTTATTTTTAACACTTATTAAATTTTGCGGACGAAATTTGCGGATTTTTTAAATTTATAAATAGTGTCTATTGGTCGAACTTTTTTATTCTTTTAACAATAATAATTCTATTCTTTCTGTTTTTTCTTTTGGTACAAATCGGAATACTTAAATGAAATTACTAAAATTAAAAATTTAACTTTCTATTTATTATTTTAGTTAAATTACGAATGTGATACTAACGGTGGAGAAGATATAGAATTAATTAAAAATTCTGATGTCAATGAAACTTTTAAAAACAATCAAACAAAAGACAATTTAACTGTTGAAAATCAAGTATTAATTTTTAAAATTAATAGTGAGGGGGGATGGTATAGGTGAATTTTGGGCACAATTTTAAGAAATTACCTAAAACCATTCAATCAAATATTTCCTGAATACACAGATATTTTTTAGGAAAACCTTAAATCAAATCTTGATTTTGAGCATGATGATGGAGAGGATGAAGGAGAAGAGAAAGAAGAGGATAAAGGAGAAGAGGGGAAGAGGACCAAAATTGATGAAGTCAAGTCAAATTTAAATTTGAGGTCGATTAAAGCTGATTGCCGATGGAGGTTGCCCGAAGGGAGTACATCGACATCAATTAATTTAACTGACAAGGAGAAGAGCCGCGTGGCCCACCACGAGGGTGGGCACGCAGTACTCGCACGTCTTCTTACAATTGCTCGTCCGGTAAAAAAGGTATTTTTATAAGAATCTTAAATATTCTAAAATAATTATTCAGGTTTCGATAATTCCTGCAGGTGATTATTTGGGGTTAACCGAGTTTGGCGAAGACAAGATTATGGAAATATTTCAAGACTGTAAAGACAAATTGGATATTATGCAGGCTGGAGGGGCAGCAGAAGAACATTTTTTCAACTCTTACTCGACTGCGGCTGCTAATGACTTCAAAAAAGCTACAGACTTTGCAATATTAATGGTTTAGGATTTTCCTTTGATATTTTAATTTTCTATAAATTCAGGTTCAAGTTTTTGGATTTTCTAAAAAGATGAAAACATTTGTCAGTTTTCCAGAAGCTTCTGAACACATAAAACTTATGCAAAATGAAGAAGCAATGGAATTAGTTCATGAAAGTTGGTACAGAACTAAGGATTCAGTAAAACTTTATGAGAAAAAAATTGCGAAGGTTTACTTCAAATTTTAGTTAAATAATAAAGTTATTTTTAGGTTGCACACAAACTTCTTGAATTAAAGGAGCTCGATTCAAAACAATTGCAAAGGTTTTTTTCTTTAAATTCAGCTAACCATTTTATAATAGAATTAATTTTGTTATAAGTAGGATATTCAACTACTTATATTTATAATAATATCAATCTGAAAAAATAACTAATCTTTTATTTAGTGTACTGGACGAGACTGATGGAATTGATGCGGATAATGGACACGATAAGGCTGGTAAACGAACAAGGTATAAATTAATTATAAAATTTGTGATCAAACTTAGAAATTTAGAAATATAAATATTTAATTCTAGTTGCTCAGTTTTTTGGGGACTCATTTTTGCATAATAAATTCTTTTAAATTTAAATTTTAGTTAATAAATTGTTGTGGCATTTTAAATTATTTAAGAATCAAGAACTTTAATTATATAGATGTAAACAAGAAATTGATTTTATTAAATATTTTGTAATAATTATATTTATTGTTAAAATTGTTTTAAATTCAAGTTTTTTGAATCTTAATTTAAAATTTTGTCTAAATTCATACGAATTATTTTAAAATATTTTAGGATTTTTATTAGAGTGCGGAAATTTCAGATTCCGGGGTCCCGTAGCGGGGTTGGAGTTAGAAATTTTTAACGGGGCGGGATTGGCGGGGCTGAACCCCGAAAACCCCGGAACCCCGTAAACCCCGGAAGATTTTCTCCGGGATCCCGTCGGGGTTTTTGACTTCAATCAATAAAAATATATAACAAATTTTTTTAAGCGCCGCAGGCGAAAATATTCAAAATTATGACACAAGTTGAAAAAAATCGAGCTTTTTATAGGGTGGGAGTCCTCGACTTTCAGTAAAAGAGGGCAGCCCCTTCTTGTAGTAGTGCCGCAGGCGAAAATTTCGGAGTTATTACAAAGCCAAGTGGAGTAACATCAAGTAACATCAATTAGTCGAATAACATAAAAAAGCGAGTTTTGGTACGACCTACAAAGCACTGTTAATGGCTCCAGCTCCGGAGCTAGAGTTTTTCGGAGCCGCTCCAGCTCCGTCTAAATAGTCTGATCCCCCAACTTGCATAAATAGAGATAAGATTCCTTATAGCGCCGCAGGCGAAAATTTTTGAAATTTAACAGCGCCACAGGCGCAGAAAATTCACTTTTTTACTTACACTTTGGGGGGAAAATTTGAAAAAATTCGAACGGGGGGGATTGGCGGGGTTGAACATCGAACGGGGCGGGGTTAAACACCGTAAACCCCGTAAACTTCAAAAAGTCGGGATTTCGGGACGGGGCCCCGGAAAACCCCGCTCGGGGTCCCGTCCCGTGCCGCACTCTAATTTTTATTCATATATAAATATTTTCATTCGGTATTTCAATTATTTTTTATTAATATAATTAGTTCACAATTAATTCTTCTCAAGTTTTGCCGCCGAAAAAAGTTGGAGAAAATATGCAACAACTTGGTAATAAGACGGAGTGTGGACTTCTTGGCTTTGTTCTCTCACTTGGTCAGAATTATCAGTCGATAAGAGATGCTTATCCTGAAGAACGAATTTTTAAGGTTACTCTTTAAATTTTAACATTTAAAAGATATAATAATTCTATGTTTCTACTATTTTCAGGTTTATACCTTTAATTCTGTCCGCAAATCAATGTCAACTGTTATTGAACTTAAAGATGGGATTGGGACAACTTTTGGTTATAGAGTATTCAGTAAAGGTGCCTCTGAAATAACTCTTCGGAAATGCAAATGGATTTTTGGACAAAATGGGTTAGCCCCATTCTCTGAACATAATTTTGATCGTTTGATGCGTGATGTTATTGAACCAATGGCCTCTGATGGACTAAGGACGATCTGTTTGGCTTACAAAGACTATATTTTGAAGAAGGACGAACATACTGCAGGAAATGAAGTTGTTTATGATGGAGAAATTGAATGGGATGATGAAGATGTGATTATAAACGATCTCACTGTCATTGCGATTATTGGTATTCAAGACCCTGTTAGGCCAGGTTAAATTACTTTTTTATTTTCTTATTTTCTTATTTTTAGAAGTCCCAGAAGCGATTGCCAAATGTCAACGAGCTGGGATTGTTGTACGTATGGTTACTGGAGATAATATAAATACAGCTCGTTCGATTGCAACATCTTGTGGTATTTTGAAGCCGGGAGAGGACTTTATTGCACTTGAAGGAAAGGACTTTAACGAAAGAATTCGAAACGAAGATGGAGAAGTTGTGCAAGAAAAACTTGACTTGATCTGGCCTAAACTGCGTGTTCTTGCTCGCGCTCAACCGACGGATAAATATATTTTGGTCAAAGGAATCATCGATAGCAAATTAAGTGCAAATCGAGAAGTTGTTGCAGTGACAGGAGACGGGTAACTTTTTTTTTATTTCTTCCTTTATTTTTAGTATTAAATTAAGACTTGTATTCCTTCGATACATAAATATATTAATCATAAAATTAAAATTTAGAACGAATGATGGCCCTGCATTGAAAAAGGCTGATGTCGGTTTTGCGATGGTTAGTTACATTATATTTAAGTATTAGTTTTATTCAAAATTTTCCTAAAATTCTTATTGGTTTTAATTTATACATATAGGGAATTGCTGGAACTGATGTGGCCAAAGAAGCTTCAGATATCATATTAACCGACGACAATTTCACTTCTATAGTTAAAGCTGTAATGTGGGGAAGAAATATTTATGATTCAATCGCCAAATTTCTTCAATTTCAATTAACTGTTAATGTAGTCGCTATTGTTATTGCATTAGTTGGTGCTTTTGTCATTCAAGATACTCCAATAAAGGTTTTATTTATCATATTTAAATTAAATTCGCTATTTAAGGCTGTTCAAATGCTTTGGGTTAATCTGATTATGGATACTTTGGCTTCTCTTGCTCTTGCGACTGAACCGCCCAACGAAGATTTGTTAAAGAGAAAGCCTTATGGACGAACAAGGTATTTTATTTATTTTGGGTGTATATATGTTGCTTGGTTACGAGATCTTTTAAATTCATGTTTGCGAGATAGTTTGTATATTTTGTATTTTCAAACATTTTTAAACATCCCTGGTCTCCTTATTTTGATGTCGCTTTTATTTTTCTCAATTAATGTTTTTTCTTTTCTAGTCCACTTATTTCACGAACAATGATGAAAAATATTATTGGTCATGCAATCTACCAATTAACTGTGCTATTTACTTTAATATTTGCTGGCTACAAATTTTTTGGCATTCCAAGTGATTTAAAGACCCAACTCCATGCTCCTCCTTCTCAACATAGAGCCATTGACAATTGAACAATGGTTGTGGTGTATAGCTTTTGGTGTTGGTTCTCTTATTTGGGCGCAGGTTAAAATTTTTGATTTTATGTTATTTTTACCTATTTGGATGAGGGAATTGGTGTCTTGTCTCTTTATAATCTTACCTGCTTTACATCCATCTTTTTCAGGTAGTTGCCACAATACCTACCAAGGGTCTACCTAAGAGTTTGGCAATTGGTGGTGGAGAAGTTAAACCTGAAACTGCCAACATCTTGACTGGTGATGATGATGGGGAGACCCGTGAGAAACGCTCAGGACAAATTCTTTGGCTTCGCGGCCTCACTCGACTTCAAACTCAGGTGACAGATATTTGCCTTCTAAATAAGAAGTCAAATAAAAAGTCAAAAAATATTAAGTCTAGACGTAGCGGCGTTAATACTAAATAAATAATAATTGTCGTAATTTGTTTAATAAGTTGGCTTACAAAGACTATATTTTTAAGAAGGATGAACATACTGCATTCAAGTTTTTTGAATCTTAATTTAAATTTTTTTCTAAAATCACGAATTGTTTTAAAATATTTTAGGATTTATATTCATATATATTTTTTTATTCGGTATTTTAATTAATTTTATCAATATAATTAGTTCATAATTCTAAAAATACTACATATAATGACCATATACTTAGAGTTTCCAGGCCCGACTCTACTCGAAAAATCGAGTCGGTCATAGGATTTAGGGCGGAAAATATGCCTCGATGCCCCGACTCGAAATGATATACTACATTATATACTATATATCATGGATGGGATCTCTTCCGCCTTCCTTTTTGACTAAAGGAAGGCGGAAGACGGAGAGAAATGTGAGTTTTCCTTGCTATAGACACCCAAATTAGAACACCCCAAATTATGTATAATGTGAGAAAAATTAGATGCTTTTGAAACTTCGAATGATTAGCTTGGCAAATGGCAAACGAAAAGCGATAAGCTTTTCGATTGATAGTTAGTGATAGTTACTGATTAAGGATATAGTTAGTGATTTACTTAAGCCATTGAAAGTTGAAAATTTGAGCTTTTATTTTTACAACATAATGTGAAAATTTATAATTTTTAGTATCATTAAACTTTATTTATTTTCCGCATTTTAAGATGCGGCAGAGCCCATCCCTGCTACATATAATGTACATATTATTGTAAAAAATTTATTTACCCGGATAGATGGCAAAGGCATAATTATAATATAATAAAAATTAAGTCAAAATATATATTTTTTAATTTGTATTTTAATCCCCCAAAAATTTAAAATTAATTTTATTTTTTGAATTTTTAACCTAAAAAATTATTTTTTGTTACATAAGACTCATGAATGTTCAATATTCAAAAAATTATATTTTTGGAGGAAAATAAACTTTTAAGTAAAAAAGTTATTATTTCATAAAACTTTCAGTATGCCAATGTTCAAATACTTTATCAATTTGTTTTTGTTGTTTTTCATGTTTTAAATATTTTTTATTTTGTTTTTGTTGTTCAGTACAGCGACCTTCTAAACATTGTCCATTATAACATATTTCACTAGACCATTCAAATCCTTTACAATTTCCACCAGGTTTAACTTTTGCTAAACAAACTGGATGTCCAATATTTGTTTTAACATCACACCAAAGAAATCTTTTTAATTGAATAAATATAAATAATTATTTAAATAATATTTAAAAAATATTTTTCTTTATTCTCTTGTTTATTTCTTTGTTTAAAACTATTAAAATAAAGCTTTGGACAAATTCAAATAAAACTCTAATATTTTATTAAAAATTAAATTCTCATTAATTAAACTCACTTAATATTTCCACATTCTTCTGAAAGTCCATTAGGGCAGGAAGGTCTTTTAGCATATTCATACATATTATCAGTATAATTATTAGATAAAGCATCTATTTATTTAAATTAATTTATATTTTTTTAAATATAAAATTTAAAAAAACCCAAATTTCGTAAAGGTTGTAGCATTGGCATAAAAGCATCAGAAAAATGCCATTCTGGCATACATTCACCATCATCACGTGGATATTCACGTTCTCTTTGAAATCTTGTTTGTCTTTTTTGTCTCCACATTTCCCAAATTGAATCAACAAAACCTTTAAAAAATATTTTAGATAAAAATTGGATGAGAGAATAACACCAAAATATGTAAAAGTTTTTTCTTATTTTTTTAATCATTTTCCTTAAATTGTTTTAAAATAAAACTTTTAAAAGTTCACTTAAAACTATCATTTTTGAAGAAATATATAAAAATAAAATAAATATTTTAAAAAAATTTAAATATACCATGATGCATAAAGAAAATAGGATCATTGCTTGAACTAAAACGTTCCTGCATATCTCCACTAATAAAATAATGAACATAATCATGAGAATATTCAAGAAAACGATCATCTAATTCATAATTAATACATGTCTATTTTTTAAAAAATAAATTTAAATTAAATTTAAATCTATTTTTACATGTAAAGGTAAAGAAAATGTCATAACTTTGTCTATACTTGTTTGTGAAAGTACAAAATCAATTCTAGCTTCATTGAAAAATTCACCTTTAAAAATAAATAAAAATATATTTAAAAGAATTTATTTATTTATTGCCATCTTGTTGATCTCCAAACATTCGTTGAAATGAATGTCTGCCCTATATAAAAATAAAAATCAGAATTCTCATTTTATGAAAAATCAGAAATAACTAGAATTTTCTGATATTATTTAATTATTTACATCCATAGTTGTCCAATTAGCAAAAAGTCCATTTGTAACAAAACCAAAATCATCAGCTTCACCAAGTAACTTTATAGAAGAAAATTAAATTTAAAAAATAAGTATTTACATAATCACTAAACATAATTGAATCTTCTGGTGCAGGAAGTCCTAAAAGATAAAAAATATATTTTATTTACAATTTTTAATTAATTAATTAATCCAAATAATTTTAAAAAAATTAAAAGAAAATATTTATTTATTTACCTCCATCCAATGAACTGTCCCAGTAAGGAAGTCCAAGTACTGGAACCTAAAATTATTTTTAATTTTCATTTAAATTTTTATATTTTTAATTTACCGTATTTTCAGAATGAAAAGAACGATAAACAATTTCTAATCTATTAAAAATAAAACATTTATTTGATAAATTAATTAATTACCTTTTAAGAAATTCTCTGTGCCATGGAAAGAATGAAGGGCCTGAATGAACACCAGATCTTCGGTGAATCATTCCTAAAAAATAGTAGAATATTTATCCATATAAAAATTATAGAGATTATTTAATATTTTCTATTAATTAAATTAATATTTACCTAAACGAGAATAATAACCACTCTTTTTAAATCTCCTCATTGTCTCTAAAAATAAAGCCATTTCTTCTGGACTAAAAGTTCTAAATTCTTTTCGAATTGCTCTTTGTAAAGGTTTTCCATTAGGTAAAATACATTGATTACCAGACACATCTCCTATAAAAAATATTTTATTTAAAATTTTTCTTTTTCCAAAAAAACCTCTAAATAATGGACAAATACATTCTAAAGTTAAACAATGCATAAATGGCCAAAGTTGCCATGGCCAAGTAGCAGAATCTTTTTGTTCACCAGCAGGTAAATGGTGATGACCAAATTTAGCTTCTGATCTATATATTATATTTAAATATTTTGTGTTTGTTGAGAAATGATGGAGGATTTTAAATATTGAACAATCATAACAAAATTTGTAATACAAAATAATTTTTTCATTTAATTTAAAAAAAGCCCTTACTTGCTTTGATTTCTCTCTAAAACAGTTAAAACCATAGAATTATCTTGTATATCCTCTCCATTATTATTTTGTTCTCCTCCTCCACTTTCTTTTAATATTTCTTTTAAAGCTGATTTCATCCAATTTCTTTGTTGTGAATTTAATGATTTTGTTAAAATTTCTAATTCACCCAAAGATTTATTTTTTAAATTATTTATTGGTGAATGTTCTGCACGTTTAATCCTTCTTTCAAAAGGATAATTATGTTGTAAATGTTGTTGATTATTTGCTTGTTTATTGTTATGTAATTGTTGATTATGTTCATGCCAAAATTTAGCAGCTTCTCTTTTATTAAATATAAATATATTTTGATGTTTTATTTCTTTAATTATTTTTCCTCCTAAAGATTTATCTTTTTTTATTGACATACCACAATCTAAATCTCTCATCCACAATTTTGGATTCATTACAGTTTGTTTAAATTCGATTTTGTCCAATAATTACTCTCATGGATACCCTCATGGATTTTATAAAATTCATCATTAATGATCATTTCTTTTATTTCATTTATTTTTAAAGAAATACCTTAAACGTTGATCACTTCCATGTTCTTCCATTAATTGAGCATCTATTGAAGGATTTTGGTTAGACATTCTACCCGCATTTGGATTTTCACGAAATACCTAATTTAAATTAATTTTATTTAAAAAAATTTATAATTTCTTTTATCTTGTTCTATAAAGAACGAGTGGGAAATGATTTTTGGATGTAAAGAATTAGCAAACTAATTTTTTCTATAACATCTAAAAGCCTTCAAAACAATTTTTGATTTCCAACTTTTCTCCCAAATAAACTTAACTTCATTCTTGAATGTTTGTATATGGTCTGGCGGGACATCAGCCTAATTATTTCATAAAATTTACAAAAAAAAATTATTTTTTTAAATATTTTTAAACGAGTTTAACTAAAGATTTGTTTTTTTAAATAAAATTTTAATATTTATTTTTTTTTACCTTTTTATGTGTTTCATGAAAAACTCTAAAGAAAGGTTGTTCATCACGTAAAATATAAAAATGTCCATTCCAAGTTTGATTTTTTTCTACAATATAATTCTTTCTAAAAGCACCTTCTTGAGCATTATTTAAATTTAAATAATTAATAAATAAAAATAAAATAATTATTTTTAATTTCATTTTTTGTTTCTTAAAATTTTAAAAATAATAAATTGGGCGAATTAATTTATATACAAAAAGAATATTTAATAAATGAAATAAAAAATTTTATAATCAAAAAAGAAAGGTTTATTAATTTAATTAATTATATTTTTAATTTTTTTATGAACAAATAAATAAGAAATAAATTTAAAGAGGAAGTATTTTAATATAATTGTTATTCTAAAATTTTTTAAAATTAAAACTTGATTTGTAATAAATAATATATTTAATTAAAAGTTGTCTAGTTAATTAAAAGTATATTTATTTAAAAAAATAAAAGTAATTTTAAATTAATTTTATTTGTAAGATAAATTAAAATAATTTTATAAAAAGTTAAATTTACATAATTATTTAATTAATATAAGTATTAAATATTTTATTAATTATTTTTATTAATTTTTTGGCAATTAAATATTGTCTGAATTGAAAGAAAATGCACAAAATATAAAGTGAATTAAATTTAAAGAAAAAACTACTAGTTAGGCGAATTAATAAATATTTTATTTTTCAAGATTAAAGGTTCTGTTTTGGTAATAAATTTAAAATTAAAGGTAAATTAATTTGGCGAACAAAATCTAATCAATCTTTTTTGAAGAATAAAAAAATAAAAATTATTTATTTAATTATAAACTAAATAATTATATTGTGATATAAGAGAATTTTTTGCAATTAATAAATATTTAATTAGAAAATTGAAAATATAATTCAAGATGGAGAAATTGTAAAATTATTTAGGGTTATGGAGGATTATTTAGAAGGAATTTAAAGAAAAACTTTTTAGAGCTATTCTTCCATTTTTCCGGAGAAAAAAGAATTTTTCAAGGTACAACTAACCCTATTTCATATTATTTTATAAATAACCAAAAACCGGCTGAGATTGATGGAATTACCTGGAGATATTAAAAGATGCGCAGAGATGACAGGAAGGAGAAGAAAAGACAAAAGAAAATTGTTTTTTGTTAACAAAAATGAGAGAGAATTTATTTTAATAAAAATTATTTTTTCTTTTCCAATGACTGGTTGAACTGGCCTGTCCAGTAAAAAAAATATTAAAAGAAGTACTAATACTTTCCTTAGGGTACAAAAGAAATAACAAAAGAAAATAGGGTTGCCTGCTGTTTTTTTCTTCTGTTTTTTTTTCACCTTTTCCGATTGCGCATGTTTATTTTATTTGATCTACCAACCAAAAACCCCAAAAACCAATCAATCCTTTCCCAATTTAATGATTTTTCTTTATTTTATTTTCATGCCTACATTCTTTTATTTAATTCATTCTTTTGCCGATTATGTTTCCAAACAGTTCCGCTTTTTTAATAGAAAAAAAGTTTTTATTTTTTTTAAATGAGAATCTAAAAATTAAAAAAAAACTAAGAAATTTTTTTAATTTTTTAATATTAGTTCGAATAAATTATAAATATATTGTTATTAATTAATCTCTAATTCTCTAAACTCGACCCAAACTTCCATTCCGCAGCTAGGATTAAAAATCTACAACAGAAACCGAGGTAGATCTAACATATCCTAAATTCAGATCGATCCGCCACATGCACCCAAAAGGGTTCCCTTTGTGAGTAAGAAAATAAGACAATTTTGAAGATCTCTCAGTCATTTTTTTTAATATTTTTATTAAATCTAAATTTTATTTTTAAATTATTTAAATATAAATTCTTTTAATTTCTCTATAAAAATAAAAATAAAATTATTTTTTTTTCTTTTATTTTCTTTTCAATTTCCTTTACGCTTATTTTTTATGACGTTTTAAGTGCAATTTTTCTGTAATTTTGTTTGTGTCTGCTTATTGAATTTTCAAATAAAAATAAATAGAATTGAAAATTCTTCGTCACGGCAAATTGCATTTTGGTTTTACTTAAATAAAAATAAATTTTAAATGTCTATATTAAATAGAAAAAAAAAGAATATTTAAATTTGTTTTTTATTAAAAAAGAATTTTTTTTGAAGATTTTGGTTTACAAAAAAGGAAAAAACCAATTTAATTCCTTTAAATGTTTTTTTGTAGTTCCAAAAAATCATATCAACTCGATAATTGTTAAATTAAATAAGAGAAAACGAGAAGAAGTTGGTCGAAAGAAAAAGAATTAATTAGATTATTTATTCTGTAGAGGAAATTCTGTATACGATAATTTAAAAGAAATAGTCTGTAAATATTATTAACCTTTTGATTTAATATTTTTATTAAAGAAAGTTTTTTAAATACGTGTCAGGCTAAAACATCGTCCAGACAAAACATCGTCTGCATATTAGAGTCAAAAACATCGTCCAAATGGTTAACTCTGAAATGGTTAATTTTGAATGAATAAGCCGACGCATTTAACCAAGACCAACTGGCCCTTATTTCTACAATTAATAAGCCTAATTAGTATACGTTAAATATCATATTCACACTATAGGCACATTATAGTTGGACGATGTTTTTGACTCTAATATGCAGACGATGTTTTGTCCGGACGATGTTTTGCCCCCGCCCTTTTAAATAATATTTCTAAAACAATTTTTAATTTTTTTGAAATATTTTTAATTAAATAAATAAAAAAAACTTTAAATTAATTTTTCTAATAAAAATACATTTTTTTAACAATTAATTTATTAAATAAAAATAAAAGGCAATTTGCGTCATTCAATAACTAAAATAAATATTTTTGATAAAATCTTTTAAATGATAAGAAAATGAGAGAATTAAAAAAAGGTTTTAAAGACATTATTGAAATAAAATAAAAATATTATTTATAAATATTTACTCATTAAAAAAATAAAAATTGTTTTAAAAGATATGTATTTATTAAATAATTTATTTTAAATAAAAAAAATATATAAATTTTTATAAAAAAATTTTTAATTAAAAAAATTATAGCTAATTTAATTAGTTAAAATCTTGACTGTTCTGTTTAGTATTGTCCTGTTTACTATTTATTCCTTTCTTTTATTAATAAATAAAAAACAGAATTTTTTCATTTGTTATTTTTTAATTTTTTTTGTTTCTTTACCTAATTTTTTCCCATTAAATTTAATTTTCCACCCCTCCATATTCAATTACTTCTCCGGAATTCCAAATTTTACGTCTTCAGCTATGACCATGCAAAAAAAATTTTATAAAAAAATAAGTGTGGGATTAAAAAAGGGTTTTTTTTATTTATTTTTTATATTAAATTCGTTTAGAAATTTATGATAAAATTTAAATAATTGGGGAGAGTGGGGATAATAATTGGTTATTAAAAATTTAAAAGAAAAAATCCAGTCAAGAATTATTGCAAAAAATATTTTTTTATAAAATATTTTATATTTTCAAAGTTTTAATTGAATAAATTTATTTAAGGCTCACCCAAAAAAAAAATCTCCACTCCCCTTCAACTTATTTAAAATACTAGTCATTTAAATAAATATTTTTTTAAAGATTTCTTTGACTTGTTTATTTAATTCTTTAAAGATTTTTTATAAAAGTTTTGTTTATCCAAAAAAGTGTTCAAAATATTTTTTGTTTATTTCATTTCCTCTACTCTCAGCAGGAATATTTCCCACATCTGGTAAATCCTTACATTTTTTAAAACTAAAGAAAAACAATAAGAATTTTTAAATAAGATGCGTATAAATAAATAAGAAATTTTAACAAATATTTTTAGGTAAAAGATGATAAATAATTATTAAGTAAAGTTCGAAAAAAGTTCTTTTTTTTAGACTTTCATTTTTCTTTGTAAATTAAGTTTTTTTGGTTTAATTAATTAATCCAAAATATTTTAAAATTATATTTAATTAAAAGTTTATTTTTTTAAATTAATTATAAAAAATATTTAACAATTTCTCTAAAAATATTATTAAAAGGTCAATATCTATGAGTATTCCCAAATTTATATTCAGCATTTTTATTCCATTAAATACTAAAAAATATATTTATTTATTCCCTCTTTTTATTTTTACAACCTTTTCCTCCTTTTTTTCCTTTTCCACTAAAAAATATTTTTTGCCATTTTTCTGTCCATTTTTCATTTTCTACTCTTATTTCCTTTACCCTCTCTTCTTTTCTTTTATTGAAAGTCTCCAAAAAGAAGATTTTGTGCATTTTTAGGCTTTTTCTCGTCCAAATAGCTCTGACCCTTTTCTGTTTTTCATCGATTTAAATATTTTTTGCAATTCGGCCAATTCTCTTTTTTCCAAGGCTTCTTTTTCTTTTATTTACTGCTTGCTCTTTTTTATATTAGCTAGATATTTTAAAGTACACATTTATGAAAACCTTTAAAAAATTTAAAAAATTAGCTTTTTATTAAATAAAAAATTAAAAAATATTTTTATTAACTAAATAATTGACTGAAATAATTTTGATAACTCTATTACTTTAATTGCAGAGATCCAAAGAATTCCTGTCACAAATAAGTATTTGACCTCCTCGCAAATGCATTTGTATTTTATAAATACATATTTTTATTTTATTTTCAATATATTGTATCAACACAAGCAACAATTACCTTCTAATTTATATTTTATATATTTTTTGTTAATTGTAAAGGTTTCCTTATTTTTTCCTTTTTTCACATTCGAAAAATGTGTAGAAAAATTTTAAAGAACGAAAATAGAAAAATAAAAAAGAAATTTTAAATAAAGATTTAGAAATATGTTTGTGAGAACTCTCTATATCTATATATATTTGCGAAATATCTCACACCAAAAAATCATGTCAAAGTTTCACCTAATAGATTAGCTTTACTTCCGGTTCCTGGAGCTGAGATTCCAACAAAACCTTTTTAGGGACAAAGTGAAGAAATTCCTTTTTAAACTTCATTTAATGAATTAGCATTCGGTGAATTGACCCTAGAATCTAAAAATAGATTTTAAATAAAATGTTTCTTATAGAAAATCTCTCAAACCTTTTTTGTAGTTTCTACAACTAAAACTGTACATATCCCCTCTCTCTTTTTTTATTTTTTTATGTAGTCGCTGACGTCAAACACTTTTTCCCTCTCTCTCTTTTTCCATTTTGGCCCACCTTTTTAAGGCACCATTGTGTTTTTTATCAGCAAAACATTGTTTTGTTTGTTTCTTTTCATTTTTCTTTTTTTCTTTAGTTTATATATTATTTCTATGTCTGGCACTATTTTTATAGAAAACATTTATTCTTTTTCTCTTTTTTATTCACTTCTTTGTCGTAAAAATGAACACAAGTAAAAGTTGTTAATATACCATTTGGACAATTCTTGGCATGAAAAGAAAAACCGCGCTTTTCATTGTCAGCTTCAGCAATGCGACATATACATATGTTAATTTCTAGGGGAATTCAGAAGCAGAAAAGAGAAAAGAAGGGTTTTTTATATTTTTTGTAGCTTTTTAGTAGTTATATTCATGTACATATTATTGCCACTAGGCTGCTCTAGCAAAGCAGGCCAACCGCCTTCATTTTTTTTTATTTTTTCTTCATTCTTTTCTCTCTTTTTAGCTTTCCTCTCTTTTCATAATGGCCCACTATTAGTATTTTTATGATTCGTTGAAAATAGTAGTAGTAGTCGATTTCCAATTTTCTTTCCTCAAAACATTCTCAAAAATATATAAATGCTTTGCAATTGAAAGATGAAAAAAACATTTAAAAGAATTTTTAGAAAAAAATTTTCCTTTACAATCTGAGGAAATTGATCAAGATGTTACTTAATTATTCTAAAAAACTAATTCTCATATTTCCTTGAGTTTTTATTTAAATTTTTTTTAAATACTGTTTACTTTTTGCAAATTCTCTCTTAAATTTTTTAAAGTGAATTTTCTATTTAATTTTGTAAATTCTCTTTTAGGATAATTATTTTATAAAAAGTTTTTAATTTTTAGTTTTATTCTCTCAAAACAATTTATTTTCCACATTTTCATTTACCACAATTTGTTTTCTCTTCACTTTTTAATCTATAAAATTTCCCCAAATTTTTAAAACAAAAAGTACATCTGTTTCTCTCATCTGTTTCTACTTTCTATTAGAAAAAGTTGTCCAGAAATATTTTAATGACCGATCAACATATTAAAAGTATTTTAAATCTTTTATTTAATGACAGCTGACACAGTCAAAATAAAATATATTTTTACGTTTCTTTCCTTTTAAACTTTAAAAAAACTTTTATTGGACAAAAATACTTTGAAGCAAAAAAATTGATTAATTTGTAAAATCTGAGAGATTATTTGCTTATTTGATATCGATTTACAATTTTATTTTTAAGAATTTTATCCTTTTCCACGAAGAAATTGACAATGAGTTAATTAAAAGGATTTTTAAAACTTTAATAAAAGTGTTTAAAAAGTTTATATTTTTAAATGATTTATACCCTTCCAATATTTATAAAAACATTTTTAATTAAAAACATTTTTAGACTTAAAAATAAAATAAAAACAAACAACTGAATGAATTCAATATAATTTAATTTCTTCAATAATTAGATATTTTATTAGTCATTTTATATTCAAAAACCAAAATTGCCTTATCATCAACTAATATTAAATAAATTACATTTTGGAAAAAGATAACGTTTGTGCCTCTGGTATGTTGTAAAAAAATAAAATAAAAATTCGATTGCTATCAATCTTTTTTGGCCCTTATTTTATATCTTTTCTTTTTTCATCTAAAAATATATTTTTTAGGAAACAATGAGTTTGTCTATAAATTTAAAATATTGAAAAAAAATTTCGATTCGCGCCAGAACATAAATCAAATTGAGAATAAATAAATACTTATTTTCTCTTATAAATATTTTTTATATTTGATTTAGAATAGGGATAAAACTAAATATAAAAGAATAATTCTTTTTTGATCCTTTTAAATGTAAATGATTTTGGTATTTAATAAAATTTTAATATTTTATTTATGTAGATTTATTTAAAATTTTTTTAAATTGTTCATAAATTAAAAATTAATTATATTTTTTCACTTTTTTCACCTTTTTATTTTTTTAAAATATTTTTAGCTCAATTTTTTATTTTTATATTTTTATTACTCTAAATACTCTAACTTTACAAATATTCTCTCTTTCATTTCGGTACACGACAGTTGGGCGCGGCCGATTGGGCGCGGCCGATTGGGCGCGAGGACAGTTGGGCGCCCCATGTTAAATATAAAGAAACACGGAATTTTTCGTCTT
>ABLG01001353.1:0-44741 GCA_000172435.1 Meloidogyne hapla | reverse complement strand
TATTTAATCTTAATAATTAATTAAGATTAAATAATTAATAATTAATTAAATAATTAATTAAGAATAATTAATTAATTAAGACAATTTTCTTGTCTCAATATTTAATTAATTAATTAAATTTAATAATCACGTTTTTAACACAAAAAATATGTTAAATTATTTTTACCGATTCTTTTAATATATCCCAACCAAATAAATAAATATATTTTTAAGTAAAAACCCCGGAAAGCAAAAATACATCAAAATCCATCTTTCATTTTTCTCTCTTTTCTTTTTATTTGAAACACCACAAAACTATCCCAACAAAACTATCCCCCCCCTCCTTTAATTTATTTCTAAAACAGCAAGTAGCGGAATCTGACCCAAATTTTTGTTGTGTTCATTTCATAAAAGTCAATCCATTTTTCTTGTATTTTTCTTTCTCAATTTATTTATTATTAAAATAAAATTAAATAATTTATTTTAAATAAATATATATTTTTATTTATTTTTCATTTTCTTTTTAAATATTTTTTTTATAGTTTTTTTTTTCAGAAAGATTTTTGTTAATTAATGTTTTTAAATTATTTTAATTTTTTAATATTTTCTTTTATTATTTATTTAATTTATTTAAATAATTGTGTTAATTCAACTTTTGAATGTGCCCCACATGAAACAGCAACTTTTGTCAGAATTTCTCGTGCTCGTTTAGATGGAACACCTTTAGTTGTTTCTACTGCTGGACATGATTTAACATGTTCACAATATTGTCGTAATAATATAGAACCAACAACTGGTGCACAAAGATTATGTGCTTCTTTTAATTTTGATGGAAGAGAAACTTGCTATTTTTTTGATGATGCTGCAGCGTAAAAAATAATTTTATAAATAAAAATAGATTTTAATAAAAGGGGGGTTATAATAAATTTTTAAATAATTGTTTTAATTCTTATAAAATAAAAAAAAAAGAATAAATGAGAATATTCTTTAAAGTTTTAATAAAAATTCTCAAAATTTTATTTGTTTTTTTTTTTAAAGTCCAGCAGCAGGCACAGCAGAATTAAATCCAAATCCATCAGCTAATAATTTTTATTATGAAAAGACTTGTTTACCTGCAGTAAATGCACATGAAGCATGTACTTATAGATCATTTTCTTTTGAAAGAATAAGAAAAACTTCACTTGAAGGTTTGGTAAAGAAAAGTATTCGAGTAAATTAATTTTTATTTTTTTTAAATAAATAAATAAAAAGAATTAAATAATTATTTATTTATTAAAAATAAATAAAAAATATTTTTAAATCTTTAAATTAAAAAAAAAGGTTGCAAGTCGTGAACAATGTTTAAGTGGTTGTCTTAAAGAAAAAGAATTTATTTGTCGTTCAGTTAATTATAATTATGATACTTATGCTTGTGAAATGAGTATTGAAGATAGAAGATCTAAACCAACACATTTAAGAATGACAATAGACCAGCCTGTTGATTATTTTGATAATAATTGTTTAAATCGTAAGTTTTTTAGTTTAAATAAAATAAAATAAATTAAAAAAAAAGGTCAAAATCGTTGTAGTCAACAAGGAGGAAATTTAGTTTTTGTTAAAACAACACAATTTGAAATTAAATATTATGATCATACACAATCAGTAAAAATAAAAAATAATAAATATTTTAAAATTAATTAAATATAAAGGTAGAACCACAAGAATCGAATTGTTTACAAAAATGTTTAGATTCTTTAAATACTTTTTGCCGTTCTGTAGAATTTCTCCAAATGAGAAAAATTGTATAGTTAGTGATGAAGATACATTTTCTAGAGCTGATCAACAAGGAGCTGTTCAAAATAAAGATTATTATGAACGATTTGTGTTTCTGGTAAAATTATTATTTTTATTTAAAAAGAAAACAAAAAAATATTTTTAAATTTTCAGCTGATTTAAGTTCATCAACTTGTCGTCAACAAGCAGCATTTAATCGTTTTATTGGTGTTTCTATTGAAGGTCAACCTGTTGCAACAGCACAGGGTGTAACAATTGCAGATTGTGTTTCTCTTTGTTTTCAAAATTTAAATTGTAAATCCCTCAATTTTGACCGTACACAAAGTACTTGCCATATATTTGCTGTTGGACAGGCAAATGCAAATATTAAAAAGAATCCTTCCGTTGATTTTTATGAATTTAATTGTGGTATTTTAAATAAATTATTTTAAATAAAAAATATTTATTTAAAAAGAATCACAATTTGGTGGTATGGCACTTTGTACAAATGAAGGAATTAGATTTATTGTAAATACAAAAGAGCCTTATACTGGGGCTATTTATGCTGCAGAAAAATTTAGTTCATGCTCACAAGTTGTAGAAAATGCTAAACAAATATCTATAACTTTTCCACCTCCAAATATTTCACCTAATTGTGGAACTACAATTAAAGTTATTTTTAAAATAAAATTTAATTAATGTATGGGCAAAAAAACAAAAGGCAATCGAAATTTAAAAAAATATTTTTAAATAGTAATTTAATATCAAAAATATTATTTATATAATAATTTTCTTTTTAAAAATTTCTTTCTTTGATTTTAAGAAAAAAAATATTTAATAATTAATTTTAATTTCTTAAATAGGATGGTAAATTAGAAGCATTAGTTGTTGTCTCGTTAGATGGAGTACTTCCACACCAAGTTACCACAGAATGGGATCGTTTTTATCGAGTATCTTGTGATGTTAGTATGAATTTAGAGAAAATGCTAGAAAAACGTGAGCAAGGAATTGAAGGAACAGTTTTGGTTACAACAATATTTGAAACAAAGTAAGAAAATAAAAAAGAGAAAAAAAATTTATTAGTCTCTAAACCAAAAAAAAAAATTTAAAGAGAAGTAGAACCACAAATTCTTGATGCTGGCACTCCTCCTCCAATTACAGCAACTCTTGCATTTTTGGATGCTGAAGGTCAACCATTACAAAAAGCTTCAATTGGAGATCCATTATTTATGGTTGTTAGTAGTGAACAAGCTGGTCCACATAATATGGTAAAAAATAAAAGTTTTATTAAAAAAAGATTATTTTTTAAAGATGTTAGCTGAATGTACAGCAACAAGAGTTGGCGGTGAAGGAGAAGCTGTTCCTTTCACTATTATTGACAATGGGTAAAAAATATTTAAATATTTTTTTAAAATTATTTTCTAAGATGTCCACGTTACCCAGCATTATGTGGACCTGTCGAGCAAGATTTTGATAAAAATAGGCTTAAGGCAGATTTGAAAGCTTTTCGATTAGACGGATCATATGATGTTCAAATCCAATGCACTGTTATGTTTTGTGCTGGACCGAATGGCTGTCCACCTGTTTGTTTTAATATTTAAACAAATTTTTAGAGAAAATTTTATTAACGTAGTACAGATTGTATTGCTTGTAATCATTTAACTAGAGGACAGAATTTCCTACAAAATAATTTAAAAATTCAATATATTACAAAAAAAAAATTCACAAAAAAGTTAACACTTTTATTTTTTGTTTCCGTCAAGTTTAAGCAGTACAACCTGTTCATCTACCTTTTGATTAAAAAATTAAAAAAAAATAGAGTAATTGTCTCGATTCTGGCACTAATGATTTGTTTCTCTCTCATGGACGTAAAAAAAGACATAGTAATACAATTGCCTCTTCTGGTAATGAAGCAAATAGTGAAGAAACACTATCGGCAATAATTCGTGTTTTGGCAGATGGGGAAATGGAAGAAGAAGTTGAACGTTTTTATAATCAAACTTTGGAAGGAAAAATAATTAATAGGTTAAATAAATTAAAAAAAAAATTTTTTTTTTAATTTTTTTAGCCAAAATAATAATATAACTAATAAAAATAATTATTTGCCAAAGAAGGAAATAATTGACCATAATCTTGTTTGTATGGCTGATTCTGTTTTCCTTTCAATAGTGGCATCTATGTCTATGGTAAATAAATATTATTAAATATTTTGAAATAACTGAGAAATTCACAAATTATATATTTTAATATTTATCTGAATAATTAAATTATTTATTTCTCAATGAGACATTTTTAAGAAATTTAATATAAATTGTTAAATTATTTTAATTTAACTCTTTTTAGATTTGCCTTCTTCTTTCAGCATTAATTGTTATTTGGGGCTGTTATTGGCTACAAACAGAAAATAAAGAAAATGAAAAGAGAAAATCTTAAATTAAATTTTATTTTATTTTGACTTTTGCTAAAAGAAATATTTTTTAAATTTTTTTTAAATTTATTTCAGAAATATTTAAAAATATTAGCAAAAGTTTTCTTTTATTTTTAAATAATTTCTGTTACCGAAAAATCATATCAAAAACATTTTTTTGGCAAAACTTTTTTTTTAATTTTAGCAATATTCAAAAAAAAATTATTAATTTTTTTCTTATTAAATTACCTTATTAATTCCCTAATCTCTCAAAATAATTAAATATTATAAAACTTAAATATAATTAAATCTCTTTTAATTTAATTAATTTAAAATAAAATTTTGTATTTCTAAAAAACTGAAAAATAAATTTATTTTACTTCCATTTTTTAATTTTACATTTTATAATTGTAATATAACCAAAATTTTAATCAAAAATTATAAGTATGAAAGATAAAAAAAACATTTTTTTAAAAAGCATTAATTTTTGCATACATTTTAAAAAACCCAACAATAATAAAAACAAAAAATGAGAGAATACTTATATAGGTAATATAAAAATCTTTAATGTCTGAGGAGACCTAAAAAAGCTGATTTGTAGAGGCGGTTTTTTTAATCAGCAGCATAAATATAAAAAAAAAAAGAAATTGACAAAAAAATCTAGAAACTTAATAATACAATTTTAAAAGAATAAATTTCAAGCAGTACAACAATATAAGTTTTGGTATTTCATTTAAAATTTTAGCCAAAAAATGGAACAATCCTAATAAAACATACATAAACCCGCATCAAAACTTAATACTTATACTACTTTAATTTGAGTTGTTGGTCATAAAATACCAAATACAATTTAAAAAAAAATTTATTGAAACAAGCTAACTAGGTAAATTGTTAAAAAAATTCTCAAGTCTGATAAATCCTATAATAAATAACATATACATATTCTTAAGAATTTAGATTTGCAGGAGTTTGGGAATGAAAGAATATCTCTTGAACTTTTAGTCAAAATTATATTTAATTTTTTCAGACATTCTTGTAATATAAGAATTTTAATTAGATTTTAGGAAAAATATTAAACATTTTTAAATGCTGTTGTAAATAAAGAAAGATAATATATATTTATGTAATTATAGTCAAAAACAACTCAACCAAAAATGGTTGTACCGAGGAGATGCATTTTAAAATTGAGGTCAGAAAAGCATTCTTTTATTTTAGGAATTTTCTTAAAATTTTTATTTTTTTTAATTTGATAAAAATCAATAAATACTTTTTCTGGCCCGAATTCTAGAAAAGAATGCTTAATTACAATTGTTATGAATTTTTAAAAATAAAAACAATTAAATTTGTTCATACATTTGTTTTAAAGCAATCCAATCAGCCGAAGGTTTTCTTTAACAATGATATCAGTAACAGCATCAAATACGAAACTGAAAAATAATAAATTTAAATAATTTTGTAATAAAAATGGAATTATAAAGTTGGAAAAATAAAAAATTTTTCAAAAAAAAAACATTTTTTTTTCATAAATAATGGCACAAGGAAAGGGTAAAATTTTTGATAAAAATATTTTAAATTCTAAAAAATACACCAATTTAAAAGGCCAAATAAAACAAATTTTTTGTAAGTTGGAAAGAAAGGCGAAGATTTGTATAACCGTACAAAAAATCAAACAACGGAAGTGCAAGCGCGAACATAAAAACACACAAACAGCACAAAAAATTGTGTTAATTTTCATATTATAATTTTTTATTTTTGAGTCAATGAAGGTTAAGCGAAAACATTTCCGTTGTTAATTTTAGTTTTTGAAAAATCTTTTATTATAAATTTTTGATTCAACAAATAAGCAAAGCATACAGAAAAATTTTAGAATTGTGCAAGAACAAAAAGATGAGCATAATCAATATAAACGAATAGTTTTGTGAGTTTTTGTGTGCGCATTTAGTTGTTTAATTTTGAGATTTTTTTTAGATGAGAAGACCGCATTGCCGTAAATTCTCTCTTACTACAATATCTGTACAGGCATCAAAAACAAACCTCAAAAACAAACGAAATATAAATAAAAGTCTAACTAATGTATTTACTCAAATAAAACAAAAATTTTATTCTCTCCGATTTTCATGTGGAGGATAAATATGGATATAGATTATAATAGGTGTTAGGCGCCGAAAATTAAAAGAAAAATTTCGACTAGTCTAATTAAAAACTCATGTAAGGAAAGCTATAAAAGAGTTTAAACAAAAAAGCTAAAGTTTATAATTCAATAAATGATCTTAAAGTCGATCGAGAAAGAGAGAAAATGATATAAAAATAAAAGCAAAAAAAAATAAAAAAAATGGCATAAAAGAAAAGCAAAAATATTAAAAAAAAATTTTTAACATAAATTTTTATGTTAAAACTTTAAATAATTTTTAAAATAAAAAACATACCGAATATTATTTGTATCCGTGGCACAAGTGAAATGAGTGTATATTTCCTTTTGGCCATCCTTTCGTTTATTTAAGGACTCAAATTGGAATTGAATATAGGCAGCCGCTTCTTCATAAGTATTTGAACCTGAAAATTTCTTGTTAGATGGATGAAATAATTTTGGTATTTTAGTAACGAATAAAGGTGAATTTTCTTAAAAATTTTCTTAAAGTATTTAACCAATGTTAATTAAAAAATTAGAATACCTAATTCGGTTAGGTCTGAATTTTTGAAAAAACCGAAAGAACCGGTCCGGAAAAAGAAATTTTCGTAATCAAAGAAAAATACTTGAAGCTTTAAAATTCAGAAAACACATGTACTATAAATAGTCAAATACATAATAAAAACATTATACATACTAACATAATTCTAAAGTATTAAAAATATTCAAAATACTTTTGGAATAATACAAAAGAAAATTAATTTGGAATTTAACTTTAACAAATCTAACCTGAATACTCAGCAAAGCATAAAGTCAAAGGTGACCGAATAATCTTTTCCTCGAAAAGATCTTTCTAAAAAATATTAATATTCTAAATATTATTCAAAATATTTTAAAGACCTTGTTTAGGAAGAGAATTATAGACGTATTCAAAAACCATTTATTGTTGCAAATACTGTCAAACAGCTTCATGCTCTCGACCATACGGTTCTTTAATATGATTTAATAAATATTAATTTTAAATGGGGAGATAGTTAATTGAGTTAATTCAGAAGATTGAGAGGTTAAATAATAATATATTTATAAAGAACCATTTCTTCATCTTCTGCCAAAGCCATGTCATATTCAGACAATGCAACACAGAAAATGATTGCGGTGACGCCCTCAAAGCAATGAATCCACTTTTTCCTTTCACTCCGCTGCCCGCCAACATCGAACATTCTAATAGTAAGAAATAATTAAACATGATTTAAAGCAGTCTATAATGTTTTATAAAGTACAAGAAAAAATAAATTAGAGGTAAAAAATCTAAAGACAAAAAGATCAACTCGTCAAAAAACATGACCACGTTCAAGTTTTGCCAGAATGTGAGTTAAAAATCCAAATTCGGTCTCTCTCTCTCAATATGCTTACGAAAATAACCCTGATATAGTTCCTAAACTTATTCTTAAAAAAGGCATAATTAAAACAAACTTAAAGTAAAGGTCCTTGTAAGTGAAATGCGTCTCCACAATTCCTGTTGTTTTAACACGAGTCCTTAAAACATCGTCCTGTGTTGGCCAATATCCATGAGCCGCAATCCTATCCAAAGAATTCAAATAATAAGAGGCAGAGTCATTGAGCTGATATTCACGAGAACGGGCAAAACATTCTTGGACAGAAACATCTTCCCACAAACGCTTCATAACAGCTGCCAGTTCAGGTGGTAAACCGCCTAAATTTAATATCAATTTGGCTTTACTATTTCACTATAGATATTGTTTAATATAAATTTACCATCTTCCGAAGTCTCCGCCAAATGATAAAACGATTCGACATCCGCCTTCCGAGAGGGATTGGCAAATTCAATTCCTAAACGGCCCATTGCCTTTACAATGGCTACCAGAGACTGGATTGTGTTAGAATAGACCTAAGAATTTTAAGTGAAAGAACTTGTAAAATTTTAAAATGAACAAGACATACCACAGGGCGATAGGCAATGCGTTCATCATCACTATATCCTGTCTCGTGAATAATCTTCATTTGTTTTACAATTGTACTCTTCCCGGATTCTCCAGCACCCAAGAGCAAGAGCTTGACTTCCCTTTGCGAACGCTCATGATCCGTTTTCAACTAAAATATATATTAGCCAAGGAAAATAAAAAAGAAAGTCAGATTTTAATTTTCTAGCATAAAATAAATTTAAAGCATATCTATGCCAAGTAATTATTTACATAAGGTCAAACCTGTTCGTCAATTTGCCTGCTTCTATCCTTTGCTTGCTTGTCGTTAGCACTATGAGTACAGCCCATTTAAGAACAATTGAGTGAAAATGTACGTAGAAATAAGGCAGTTGTTAGAAAGAATAAAACTAAAATGGGATTATAGCAAAAACGCAAATTTCTGAGATTTAGGAACGAAATAATCTAAAAACCACGAACTCGAAAAACAGACAAAATAATTTATAAAAAACCGAGGCTCGGTGTAAGACGGACTACAGCTATTTTTGCGGATTAATCTAGCTTCTCGCATCGTTTTCAAGATATAGGAAACTCAGCAAATCTATAGATATTTAAAAACGCAACAAAAGAAAACAAATTCCAAAAAAAATCCAATTCGATAAACCACTCCAACGTTCTCTCAAATTTAGCGCGACTCTCAATTTTTAAAAAAACATAATGCCAAAATTATTTTCGAATTTTGTGAATCATTTCCACGATGTTAATTTTTCTGATAACAATTTTCAATTTAAGTTATTTAATAAATTTGTTAGACAGTTTTTTGTAATTTTTTAAAATCAAATATTGTAAATATAAATAACAACAAAATGAGCTACAAAATGGTTGCAGATTCGTCACAGCTCAAATTTGCCGAGAAACTTGTAATTCTCAATGATCGAGCAGTGGGAATGTTGACTCGAATTTACAATATGGTTTGAAAAATATTTTTAAAATTAAAATAAAATATTTTTTAAGAAAAATTTAAACGAATATTTTTAATAATTAGAATTAATACAAAATTAATATTTTTCTTCTACATAAATTATATTATTTTTGCTCTTAAATTAATTTAAAAAAAAAGTAAAATTATATTCAAAAAATTTCTAAAATTAATTTTAAAAATCAACAATTTTAATTAAAAATTAGAATATTTTTTTGAATTAAATGATTTTTTAATTATACAAAATACATTTAGAAGAAAGCCTGTGCTGACCCAAAATCGCGGCCTCAATTTCTTAATGACAAAACACTTGAATCGGCTATTTCTTATATTGTTAAACGATTTCCTATAATTGATATTAAACGAAATTCTGTAAGTTTTTGTAAATAAACTTTGATTTAAAAATTAATTTTCCAGACAGTTTTTTCATCCATCAATGATATGAAAGGGAATATTATCAAAAAATTGTCTTTGTATTATTATACATTTGTTGATTTGTTGGATTTGAAGGATGCTATTTTACAGCTTTTTACTGCAATGGATGCCAATCAATGTCGATTAAATATTGTTAGTTTATTTTTTTAATTTTATAAAATTATTTTTGAAGAACGAATTAAATCCAAAAAGATTCTAAGGGTTTCTCCTCAAAGTTATTTCATAATTTTAGTTTTTTTTAAACTTTTTTTAGTAGACTTTTTTACATGTTAAACCTCTTGAGAAAAATTTGGTAAATTAACCATATATCTTTTGATAATTCATAACATGTCTATGATCTATCTCTTTGGAGTGGATTAAATTAGAAGAGTCAATTTTATAAATACAATTAAATTTTCATTTTCTTTTTAGAATCAAAATCTCGATTTAACAACAAGTTTTCTAAATTTGTTAGTCAATTTTTGTTCTTTAATGATTCTTCTTTCACGTGTAGAAGATAGAAAATCAGTTTTAGGCCTTTATGCTGCTGCTTATGATGTATTACATACAGGGAATGAAACATCTTTTCCAAGACTTGGACAAATGATTGTAGATTATGAACAACCTTTGAAAAAACTTTCTGAAGATTTGGGACTTTCTTATAGAGTTTGGAATTTAAAAAAATATATGTCTTTTGGTAATTCATAACCTGTCTACATTAAATATAGGCACAACTTTAAACATTATTAGAATATAGACTTTGATTATTTTAATAAAAATAATTTAATTCTTCTCTAAAACATAAATTTTAAAATATTGGGGATTAAAGAATCCTGCTCAAATATTTTATTTTTCAAGAAAAATAAATGTTTTTCGAAAAATATTTACGTTTGTTTTTAATTCTAAAATTAAAAATTTTTAAAGGTACTCAGTTCAGCACTAGAATCATTAAAGGAAACCTACTTTAGAAGAAATATCTCTGCTGAACAACAACGAGATTCAGCTATGATTTCGCTTACTGCAAACCCTCGACATATGTTATATGCTGCACAAACTAATACTGTGAGAGAATCTAAAAAAATATTTTTTTAAATTTTTTAAATTTAGATAGCTTGTGAATATATGTCGCTTGACACAATGGATCGCTGGATTATATGTTCGAATATTAAAATATTTTTTAAATAGAAAAAAATTTAGTTGGAGTTTCTCTTTGTCATCGTCTTCTTTCTGATCATTCACTTCTTCAACTTTTCCAAAAAGCAATGCAACATTCATTGTCTGTTCGATTATTTAGAGATGAAACTATTTTCACATTTTCAATGATTTCAACTGTTTTGGAGCCTTTAAAAGGGCAAAACAAACTTTTAAGTGAATTGAGAGAAATAAATATTTTGGCTATTCAGACTTGGTTAATTTTTAATAAAATAATTTGGGCTTTAAAATTTTAAATATTTTTTTTTTAATTTTTAGTGGTCATTTACATGCACATCGAAGACATTTTCTACGAATGGCATTAAAAGAATTATATTTATTATTGGTAGATGAACCTGGACTGCTTGGTCCAAAAATACTTTTTGTTTGGATGGGTATATCTATGGCTAGAGATGAAATACAATGGTTACTTAGACATTATGATGTTTGGCAACAATTATTATTACAATATTCTCCATCAAATAAAAAAGCAATTCAAAAAAGTGGACTTCAAAATATTGTTGTTGACAAGTAATTGAAAAATAAATAATTTTATTTCTTTAACTTTTAATTTATTTTTTTCAGATTTCTCCCAGAATTGCTTTATTATTTGACGGAAATTCGGGATTTAGTTTTGAAAAATTCTGATTTAATATCCAATTATTATATTCAATATATTGCTGGTTATGATGCTCCATTACTTACAGAACTTGCTCAGCGTTTTAGTGGGGGAAGTGGATTATCAGAATATGAACAATTATTAATTCATTCTTGTATTCAGGCATTAGCTAATATTTCTGGTTTGTTTTTATTTTACACAAGATAATTAAAACCGCCAAAAATTAAAATGATACCCCTTTAATTTTTAGTTGATGGGATAGACTCTCGTGGCGTTCATTTAGATTGGTTTCGTTTCCAATCATTAACAAGCATTGGACGTTCAACTTTTAAACTCCAAGTTCATGCTAATTTTGCTGTTGCAATGAATACAGCACTTTTTCATTTAAAACATATTGGAAATGGTTTAGATGATTTATTAAGAGAAACTAGTGATTTAAGTATTTATTGGTAAATTTTAAAATTATTAAATATTTTAGCAAGCAATGGGTTAGAATCTTTTAGATTTAAAATTCATTTGTTTGACTTGTTCTTATTGCTTAACGATTTCAGGAATTTAAAGATCTCTAGAATTAAAAATCTTAAAATTTTATTAATTTAAAATTTTAATTAGTTTCTACCCTCGTATCTTTGATTTACATTTACGAACCTGTTTGGATTTTCCTCTCCAATCGCGTTTTTCTATTACATTTGCTCATATTTGTACTCACTTTAATAGTTCTTTACATGAATTATGCCCTGAAGAAAATGATACAATTATTGAAAAAGGTTTTTATTTAATTAAAATTTTTTAAATATTTTGTTTTAAATATTTTAATTGCTAAATATTTAATTTTTATTTTATTAAATTAATTTATTTTTTTATTTTTATGACTCACTTCTTGTAATATTGTCTTAGAGGAGATGGCTCGTAAAACAGTTGATGTCTTTTCAAAAGTATGTGCTGATGGTCAACAACTTGTTATTAGCACAGAACCTAGAGCTTGTGCAAATATGTTTGCTTTAGAATTTCAAGGTTTTTTTTTAAATTTAAATTAAAAACAAATAAAATTAACGTGTGATCTTCTCCTAAGGAATTTAAATTTTCTTTTAATAATTAAAACTTTTTTATTTAAAGGTAAAAACGAAATGAAAATGCCTGGATTTGAAAGTATTCGACAATCCGGCCAACCAATTTCCTCAAATGATTCGAACAATTTATATCTTGGAGAACTCTGTCAAGCCTTAACAAATACAAAAGAATTAAATATTTTAAGACATATTTTTATTCCCCGAGAATTTCTCTTTCAACAATTAGAAAAATATTTAAATACATCTCTTTTACGTTATATACATTCAAATAATGAACAACAACAATTAGAATGTCCAAGAAGACCTTCAGAAATGATGGCATTTTTAAGTGCTCAATTGAATGCTTTACAACAATTGGATATTTTTTGTTTGTTTTATTATTTTTTAATCATCTTTGTAATTTGAACTCTGGATTAGTTCACCAGCCAATTCTTGAAATTATTTAACTAAAAAGTTTCCGTGTACGGGTAGTCGCGTTTTCTTGGTTATAAATTAACCTAAAAAATTTTTTAATTTGTTTACTTTATTGTTTTCTAACCTTGTTTTATTTCTATAGATAATTTTGACTTAACTCGTCTCTTTAATGATACACTTTTGCAACAATCACAAAGAGAGGATGCCCATGGGAATGAAACACTTGCTGAGTTATATTCAAAATGGTAAATTATCTTAATAAAAATGTTAAATTGTTTCTTGCCTTGAAAAAAGGACCCTTTTATTTTCCTTGTTATTTATATTGTTTTTACTTGATCGAAAAAAAATATGTTTTACAATAGCAAATTTCTTTTAATATTTAAAGGTATTTGGAGGTTTTACTCAGAAAAGCAAGTACATGCCATCTTCTCTACTCTGAGCATATGCAATCATTTGTTAATAACCCCAGTTCAGAGACATCATCAATTAATAGCAATAATTCATCTACCCAATTTCGTGTTGAAAGATTTACTGATACTAGAGGTTCTTTTATTAACTACAAAAATAATATTTTTTTTAATTTTCAGAGCTTCGTTCTCTTTCTCAACTTATTGGTCCATTTGGAATTAAATTAATGGAAGAAAAACTTGTTTGGCACATTGCAAGTCAAATTACTGAACTTTTTAAAATTGTTAGAGAACATAATGAACAATTGCATATTGCACGTGTTAATTATGATAAACCTGAAAAGCTTAAAGAGGTTTTTTATATTCTTAAATAAAATATTTTCTATGGAGAAACATATTCGTTATTAGACCAAACACTCCTATAAAACCTCTCCTTTTTTCTCTTTTTAACACCCTTTCTCTAATTTTTTAGATTGTCACTTCCTTAAGTTCTTCATTAGAATTATCTAGCGGAAATCACAAAAATGAAAAACGTAGCACATCTGCAATTCATGGCATTTCTCCTTTAGATTCATTGTTACAGAGAGTTATTGTAAATAATTATTTTAAATTTTGTTTAAAATTTTTTTTTCTTTCAGATAATTGGTGAAATCTGTGCTTTTCGAGATATGTTATTTTCTTCATTAAATGATGTATTAAAACAAAGAGCACCTTTCCTAATTCGTTCATTATCTTCTTTAATTAATTCTCCTTTGGATGAAATACAAAAAATTGTAAAAAAATAATTTAAAAAATTAAACAAATATTTTTTTAAATTAGAATATTGGAGAAGCATGTGCTGCTTCTGGTTTTAAATTAGATGTCGATTTGGCTTTGGCAAATGCCATTAAACAACAAGCTAATACAAATGGTTTAGATGACCCAAATGAGGTTAATTTATATTTAATTAAAAAATATATTTAATTTTGTTTTCATTTTAAATTTTTTAATAATTTTTATTTTGTAGCATTACAAAATTTCTTGTCTACTTATTGTTTTTATTGCGATTTCTTTGACTCATTTGGCACTTAATCCACAATCTTGCTATAAAGCATCACTTTCAGGTATATTTTTTATTTAAATATTTATTCCTATCAATTTTCCCATTTTAACAAATAAATTTTTTCCTAAATAAAATTTATTTTTTAAGTTACAAAAAATAATTCTCACACACTTCCTCTTGCTGTAAATACAATTACTGGAGCATTATTTTTTCTACATCAACGCGGAGACACGGCAGAACGTATGCATGAATTTCTTGCGGTACTTTCTATATTATTTATTTTGTTAAATTAAATAGACACATAAGTT
Organism: Meloidogyne hapla; assembly: GCA_000172435.1. NCBI lineage: Eukaryota > Metazoa > Nematoda > Chromadorea > Rhabditida > Meloidogynidae > Meloidogyne > Meloidogyne hapla. The sequence goes on along the minus strand of ABLG01001353.1, from coordinate 30,091 downwards.
TACTTTGTGGTTAAGTGGTTTTGGCTTGTGTAATTAGGATTTTATTGTGGAAAGCTTTGATTCCTTTTGGTGGGGAATACGGCGTGTAGGAACCAGTCAAGGCATAAATAAGTCTTGAATGGGCCGAAAATCGCCAAAAATATTGTAAGAGTTATGGTCGCATTGAATGAAAATATTTAAAATTCAGTGCATTTACCCAACTCTTATACAAAATATTTATTTTTCTTAGAAAATTTCTCTTTTTATAAATAATAAGTTAAAATATTTGTATTTTAGTTAGCATCTAGCAGTTTACTTCAAAATGTCAATGGAAGTATTAACATTAATTGTACATCTTCAGATAAAATTAAAGGACAAAGACAACAATTCCAGTCATCTGTATATTTATTATTAGATCAATTGGCAAGAAGCTCTCCATGGCTAAATTATGGTTTAATGGAAAAAGTAGGGGAATTTTCGTAACTTTTTATTTTTATATTTTTAGTGTTTTCCTTTTGCTCTAATACGTTCTGCTCTTTTACATTGTCACAAACGTGAAAACGACGAAACTATTGGAAATAAAAAACAAGCAATAAAAAATTAATAAAAATGATTATTTTTATATATAAATTTAAAAAAACATTTTAAGAATTTGTAATTTTAAAGATTATTCTCTTAAATTTTAGTCAAGACTTTACTTTATCACATTTGCTATTCTTTAATTATTTTGTGCCTCCTACCTAATTATAATTAAAATAATTTTTTACTCTTTTTGAAGAAATATTTAAAATTATTCCCATAATTTTCTTTTCTTTAGAATTTTAATGGCTCCCAGCTATTTTTAAATTAATTTGTAAAATTCTTGCCATATTTTTTAAATCTATTCACTTTTATATTTTACTTAAAATTTTTTTTTGTTCTTTGAGATTCTCTTTTATAATATTTAATTTTTTTTTTTGCATTTTCAAATTATTTTAAATAAAATTAAATATTTTTTATTTTAATTAATTTTTAGAAACAATTATTTTTTAAATATCAAAAAATAAAATAAAAAATACTAATTATTTCATCTCTCAATTTACAAGTATTTCTCCTTGTTATTTTTTAAATATTTTGAATTAGCAACAAGTAACCATAATAAAACCATTTGTGCAATAAATACCTTTTTTTTTAAAAATAATATTTATTTATATTAATATATTTATTTATATTAATATATTTATTTACTAAATTAAATAATTGTTGTCCAATTCTATGAATTTGAATTCCTTCAATTCGTTGAATTAAATTTTTTGTACGTTCACATAACTAGAGAAAATATGTATTTATTAAATAAAAACATTTATTTTACCTTTATTTCATTATTATTATTCCAAATATTTTCATTTAATAATAAATGGTCTTTAATTTCATGAATCTAGTAATTTTTTTTAAAATTAATAAATAAAGTATTTAAAAATATTCGAACAATAGAATGAACAGCATAAGGCCCTTTCAATGTAAAAATTAATAAAACAATACTTAAAACACTCCAATTAATATTATTTATATGATAAATTATATTATAAAGAAGTGAAGAATTACCTTTAATTTAAAAAATTATATGGCTTTTGTTGATAATTGATGAAGGATAAACCAAGCTTTTTTAAAGATTTATTGTTTAACAAGCTAGTTTAAAGAGTATCTCACTTTAGTTGCTAAGGGGTCCCGAGACACGGTGAGACTCAATTTAAATGCAGACAGATATTTCTAAAGGTTTAGGCTTTAAATTTATATCTCCGAATGATATGTGTAAGAATCTTCTAAAAATGTTCGCAATAAAAAAAAAGTTATAATATAAAAATTAGTCTCACTGACCAATTTGGCATATTTTCTATTTAATTTTATCGAATACACGTAGATATAATGGGTATAGATATAATTTGACCCCGTATAAATTATTTTTTTAATAAAATTTTTTTACCTTCCCCACTTCCTTCTCCACCCCCTCCAGAAATAAAACCAGCAGAAAGGTTTAAAAAAACAGAATTTTCAAAAAGACTCATTCCCATTGATGATAATAAATTACTTATATTATGTGAAAGAATTAATAATGAACTGACAGATATTTCTATTTGATTAAAAATATTTGGATTCTAAAAAAAGAATTAAAAATATTTATTTTTAATTAATTTTACAATAATTTGTCCATTTTCAATTGATGGCATAAATAATTCTTTTTTAAATATTTCCCAATGTAAAAGAACTGTTTTAAATGAAATATGAAAAATTCCAAGAGAAATAGCTCCAATATATGCAGATATTAATGAAGTAAATAAAATAAATATAATATATAAAAATATTTTAATTTCCATTGGAAAACTTTAAAAATTAATTAATAGAAAAGAGGAAAAATATTTTTTAAAGAGATTCATCCCCCGCCACTTTTAATCAGATTTTTAATGCATAAAATTAATTCCTGAAAATTCTGCTTGACAATTTATTAAATGTTAATTTCTGTGCTTATTTCGATTAAACCCAAAACTAAAAATTATACAATATTCATAATCTAATAAAATTTCAAGTCAAAAAAATTAAATTCTAATCAATTATTTAAATTATTTATTTACATTTTATTATTTTCTTCTTCTTTTTTTAAATTAATTGTAATATTTAATTCTTTTTGTTGTTGTATTTGTATAATTTGTAATGAACACCAAATAATACTTGCAAAAATAAATAAAAATGAAAAAATAAATGGTTGAATAAATGAATATTTTTTAATAATTAATTGTTGTTGTTGTTGCTTTAAAATTTTATTTTTTAATTAAAAAAAAATTGTTTTACAATAAAATATCCATTTTTATTAAAAACATTTTGTAATCCAAATATAAATTTATTAAAATAATTATTTCCATTTTTATAAAGCCAACCAAATGCACTAAATGCATTTAAAGTAAATGTTAATTGTAAACTTGTTCTAGCCCAATTAATTGTTAAATTCTTTTAAAAAAATTATTTAAAAAAATATTATTTTAAATAAACTTGTGTTCTAAATAATTCAATTAAATAATAAATAATATTTAAAATAAATAATAATAAACATAAAAGTAAAAAAATTCTTTTTAATCTACTTCTTATAAATTCATCATCTTTTGTAAAAAATTTAGATAAATGATAGAAAAGTCCAAAAATCTTTTAAAAATTAAATAAAAATATTTAATTAATTTAAATTTACATTGGAAAGTGATTGAATATTTGTTTGAAAAGAATTATTATTAATATTGTTATTATCTTCCAAAATAGATTGTGATGAATTTATTGATGAAGATGGCATTAATTCTTTTATAATTTTTTAATTTTTAATGTTGGAAAAGAATAAAAGAAATAAAAATTGATATAAAAAATAAAAAATCTTGAAAATAATTTGAATAGAAAAAAAATATACAAATATATTTTCTTTTGGTTTACTTATAAAAATATAATATAGAAAAGTCTTAACAATAAAATTATTTAATAAAATTAATGGAAAGATAAAAAATGTTAATTTTTTAATTTTTTCATAATTTCTTAAATAAAACCAAAAAAATTTATTTAAATTTCTTATTTGCATTCTACATATGTAGTTTCTCGCTTTTTATTTGTATAAAAGAAAATATTTTTTACCTTTATGTAAAATACTTAAAATGAAATAGAGGGGAGAAACTTATTTATTACTCATCGATTTATAAAATTTTTAAAACTGATAAAAATGATAAAATATTCTAAAAATATTATTTTATTGATATTATTCCGTTCAATTTGCCCAAGATATTAAAACATAAAATAAAACAATAAAAACAGGTCAAAAACCAATTAAAAATTTTTGTTTTCGTCCATACTAATAAAAGCAGAAAAACTGACAGGAAATAAAACAAAACATATATTTTTTAACAAAACAAAAATTTCTTTTTATAAATAAACACAAATAGTTATTTCTAATAAATAATTATTAAATATAAAAAAAAAAATAAATTATATAAATAAAAATTAATTTAAAATTTTATAAAAAAATTTTTTTTAATATATTAATTTTTATACGTATATTTTAATTGTTAAAAATAAAATTAGAATCAACAAATAATGTAAAGGTAAAAAATATATTTTATTAATTCATTTCCATTTTTTTTTAAATTCTCAAAAAAATTGAATTTTTTTTTGGTATTTTTGGAAAAATATAAAGATAGAAAAAATAATAATGGAAGGGTGAACAGGGCTGGACACAGTTATAGAATTTTAAACATTTTGGATATACTCATGTCAAAATTACACAATTAAATTAACAACTTTAAAAATTATTTAATGCTAACAAATTGGATTCTCAAAAATATTTTTTAAAATTGTGAAAAGCAAAAACGTGAATTGTTATTAGTGTTTATTAAGATTGAAAAGCTAAACTGTATCCAACCCAGGTTTTAAAGATTTAAAGAACTTTCAAATGTCAATAAAATGATTTCAAAAAGCCAAATAATTTTTTTTAATTAAAAAATTAAAAAAAAACATTTCTTCAAAAGGAGGAATGTCCATTATTTTGTTGTTGTTGTTGCAACATTCTTTGTTCTGATTTCAATATTTGTTGTTTTTGTTGATTTAAAAAATTATTTTGTTGTTGAAATTGTGTAGAATTTGTAGGGGGAAATAAATCAAAAGAATTATTATTTGGTTGTTGTTGTTGAATTAAAAGTGTTGGTGTTGTTGATTGCTCTAAAGCTCCACTTCCGGTACTTATTCTTCTACCATTACCAGTAGTAATAGAAGGGTCTCTATAAATACTTTGGGCACGAGAAGAATGGCCTGAATTAAGGGAGAGGGTTGCGAATTGCTCTTCAGCTGCTTGTTCAAGTAAGACTGTCAAGTCCTAAATTAAATTATTAATTGATATTCTAATAATAAGGGTCAGGTAATTTTTTAAATTAAATAAAACAAAACAGAATTTCCCTCATAAACCCTCCCCTTCCAACATACTTGCTTAGATTTTCCCCAAAAATTGCATAATTGTATCACTTCTCGTACAAAATCATCATTAGCACATTGTGCTGCAGGAAGACGATAATTTGTTTGGTTTGTATTATTATTGCCACTATTTCCACAACCAAAGAAGTATGGATTAAAAGGTGAATAACTACTGCTACTTGGAACAGGTGAAGTACCTTTTGGTTGTACAACTTCATCAAAATCCATATCAGCACTTGGAGGTTTAACTTTACAAGTAACGACAGCTATACGCATTGCTGTAAATCTAAAAAAAGAGGAAATTATTTTAAAAATCTTTTAAATAATCAAAAGTTTTTAATCTAGCATTCATCTTTTTTTGCATTAGAGAAACATGTTAAGATGTAAAAGGTTTTCCTTAATTTTTAAAGAAAAAATTAATTTTCTAACGTTATTTGCTGCATTGCACCAACATCTCCACTATGAGTGACATTAGAAGAGATACATCTACTTGTTTCTAATTCTCCAACACCACCAGCACTTTTCTCATTGAATTGTTCAAGAAGAAGTTCACCAATTTGAATAGGTTCTCCATTTGCATTAATTAAATATTTTATTTTTTCAGTTAAAGCAATATCTCTTAAATATTCAACAAGACTTTTTGCTTGCAATTTTTTAAGATCTAAAGGTTCTAAATGCATTGGTTCAACATATGAAGTTGAAGAATTCTGTAAAAAAAGAGAGAGAATTTAATTAAACTTTCCGAAATTTTGTAAAAGTTTACAATACAAAATTTAGATAATTTGTTAATAGAGAAAGGAAATTATAAATAGTCTAACAATAGTTTGGAAAAGATCCAAAAATAGATTTTAGTTTTAGAATTTGATAGACAATTTATATAAATAATGTTTACAAAAATCTATTAAATTGAATTACTTGTTCATCATTTATTGTTGAATCAATTCCAGAAGAATGTTGATGTACTGTTGATTTTAAAGTTATGCAAATTGTTCCACCGGTAACAAAAGAAAGTCGCATAATTAGTGCTGATGGGTATGGAGAAAGTAGTTTAGCAACCTTTTTATTTAATTTTATAAATTAAACAAATATTGTATTTACCTGATCAAATTCCATAAAGCCCATCAATAAATTCTTTTCCCAAAGTTTTTTGACACAAGTTTTGTTGTCCTAAAAAAGTTAAGAAAATATTAAAGAAAAATAAATAAACTTGAAATAATTGTAACAATTCAAGAAGTCCTCGCCAAACACTAAAACGTACATTTGTTGAACCACATTCGTATCGCAAATGTGGACATAAAATATTTTTAAACGTAATTTTACCTATAAATTTTAAATAATTTTTAAATCTATTTTAATAAAAACAAACGTTCTTCTTCAATTCCTTGAATATTTGATGGAGGGGAACAATCATTACATTGAATTTTATACTTTAAAAAATTTATAAAAATTAAAATTATATTTAAATTTTACCTGTAATAAATCAAAATCACTGTTTTGTAATCCTCTATCAACCTCAGCATTAACACGAAAATATTGCATAAAAAGTAATTTAAAGCGTTCCCATCCCATTGCTGTTTCTTCCACCCATTGAAGCAAAAGACCATCCTGAACATTATTTCCATAGAGCCAAAAACAAGTAGCTGTGTAAGAACTCATCATTCGTTGTACTTGATAATCCTAAAAAATTTAAATATTTTTGATATAAACTTTCCGTAAAACGTTAGTAAAAAACAATGAGGTATATGGAAATATTAAAATTAAAGAAAAATATTTTTTACCTGATTTCGTCTAGTTGCAATAGTAAATGGAAGAGAAAGTGTATGGGCATCAGCAAAACGTCCCGAGGGGCTGAACATTGTTGCTCGTATATAAAAATAGAAAATAGGTCTTTTCCCGCTTATCAATTTTGTTGGGTCAACTCCACTCGGTGACAAATCCTTTTAATATATTAAATAATATATTTAAATATTTTATTAACCTGGTAGGAATTGTTAGTTGAATGTCGACCTTTTTGACGTGTTGTACACAATAAATGAGGATAAATTGCAGCCCAGTAACGGTTTTTACTAAAATATTTAAAAATTAATTTTAATTAATAATTCTTTTGATTAAAAAAATAAAAGTTTTTCACTTATTAAATGCCGGATAGATTGTAACAACTTCTTTGCTATTTATATCACTCTTCTTATGTGCAGTTGTTGTGCTCCCACTTGTATCTATTGTATTAACTATTTTTTAATATAAAAATAATTTATTTCTTGATATAATTACCATTCATTGTTTGAGCATTTGAACGTTTTGTTCCACTTGTGGGTTTCATAGCTAATAATGCAGCAGAAGGTACTTGAGCGATAGGTGAAGGTTGTTGAAGTAGTCTTTGTCTACGCATTTCTGACTAAATTTAAAAATATTTTATCACCAAAATAAATTAAAAATAAATTAACCTGTATATGTTCTGCAGTATCTTCGCTAACCTGAAAAATCGAGAAAAATTAAAAATAATTTTTTGCAAAATCTTACAATTTGAACGTTGAATTGCTTAAAAACAACACCTCTAGCCAAAGCACCACAATAAATTGAAAAAAGATTGTTTGTGACGAGAATTGGATTCATCGATGGCTCAGTGGCGAGTACTAATTTTTGTATTAAAAGAAATTTTTTAAAGAAAAAATAAAATTAAAAAATAAACATTTATAATAATTTACCTTCCTTTTAAATAAAAAATAATTTAAAAAAAAATTAAAAAAATACTAATAATAATTTAATTAAAATATTTATTTAAAAAAATTTTCTAACCACAATCAGCCATTAACAATTCCAAAGCAGAAAAAACACTGTCAGATAAAGGTCTGACTGGATCATAATCACCGAACATTTGACGATGATTTACTGTGAGTTCATAACGAAAACCCTATTATTTAAAGTTTTCGTAAATTTATATAAATATTTTATTAATAATATAAAAATTTCCATAAAATGGTTAGAATTTTAAATTAAATGCCACAACAAACCTTTTCAAATTATTTTTAATTACTACCTGTAATCTAGCAGCTAAAATCGCCAGACGATGCATTTGAAAAGAGTAGAAGCTAACCAAACGAACTACAGGTTCCACTGGGAGTGTTATTTTGTTGACCAAACTGAAAATCACAAAAATATTTTAACAAATTTATTTAAATATTTTTTATTTATTTTTAAAAATAATTAACATATTAAATTTTTATTTAAAAATACCAATGAACCTACCATGCGATTTGAATATCTCGCAAGTCCTGCCACAAACGGACAGTTTGCTCGTTACAATAGGACTAAAGCGAGATGTGGATGTGTATTAAAATGCACACCGCGCATGGCGGTGGCTAATTAATAAAAGAAAAAAAAAGAAAAACACCTTGAAAAGTTCCACGAACGGATTCAGATATTCATCAGAAAAAGATTGTAACCTGCGAGATTTTTAATTATTCAAAAATTAAAATTGTTCAAATTTTTTGCAAATTTTAAAACTTAGGAAATATTTAGTCTATTAAATATATATTAAATAGATAAACAGAGTAAATATTCCAAAACCCCGTCTTTAAAGTTAATTAAAAATAAAATAAAGAAAAACCTTTGAGCAAAATCCTGAACTTCATCAGAATTCATTTGTCTATTAGATTTTAACGTTCGGTAAAGCCCATGCAGTATATGCATAGTTTCACTTAATGAATTTGCTAATAAATCAAACGTTGCATCGATATGAACTGATGAAGGGTTTAATGCAGCTCTAAAAAATAAATTTAACTTGTATATTTTAATCTCTCAAACCAAACCTAGAATTATTGACAAGATCAACCAATGCAATATTAAGTTTATTAAAAATAACTTTATCTTCTTGTGATTTAACTGAAACATTTAATTCATTTTGCAAACGACTTGTAATGCAAAGAACATTCCAAGTTAGCAATGACCATTCTTCAATAAATTCCTATAAAATCCAAAACAAATATAATATTTAAATATAAAAAACTTGTTCTGCATCAGGAGTTGTAGCCAACATTGTTTGAATACGTTTAACTCGACCATCAATTTCACCTAACAATTTACAAATCATTTGTTTGACCTTGACAAAATAAAAGATAAATTAATTAATTTCTAAAAATTAATTATAGTTTACATATTTTTAAGTATTAAAAATAATTATTTTTAGAATATTTCAAGCTTTTCTCTAAAAAAGGAATAGTTAAGGCTTTTCTTTGAGAGACATTTTTATCTTTAAGGTTTATTTTAATGCTCTAGAATTGATTCTTAAATTAATGCAATGATTCAATTTTCTAAATATTTAAAATTTCTGCGCAAACCTTTTGCATTTTCTCTTCCTCAGTATGTGTAATTGGCGGATCATAGTGACGCTTAAATAATTTCTTATTTAAAGAAAGAACAAGTTAAGAAAAATTTGAAAATTAAAATAATTCATCAAAATAGAACCTGCACATCGTGCCAAACGCACAGAAGATCAAACAACAATTTTTGGAATGCTTCATCAGTTAATAACTTTGCCATTTCTTAGCAGAAATATTAAAAAAATTATCAGTAGTCTGTTGTTATTTATAGCAAATGTAAAATGATTTTGTTGTCAACAAATTATCATTAAAGGTTAATGTAATTGACGTAAATTCAATATCTAACAAAACATATATTTTTATCAATAAATGTGAAACGATAATAAAATTTTTTAACATTTAGAAGGTAAAACAAGTGAACTCTCACACAAAATAGACAAAGATTTTATCAAAAAATTTATTCTTTGACTATCGATTCCGATGTAAAATAAATGCGGACAGTTTGAGAATGATAATATTTTATAACTTTATAAATTAGTAAATTTAATTAATGAAGAAAAAAATTTCTGTAATTCTTTAAAATTAAGAGAATATGAAAGTATTTTCAGGCTTTATAAAAAATCTTTTGACAGAAAAAACTTATCAGTAATAAGAATGTTGAAGTCGGTTGATGTGTTCATGCATACATTATAAATATACATAACATATATAGCGAACGTATTTAAAGGTAAAAGAAAGGGGACAGCTGAAATTAATCGTCAATACAAACTTTGCAAAGAAAATGTTCATTCCGAAGTCCGCAAAATCACCAGAATATTTACTTTCAATAGAGTCAGTAAAAACAAATGAATATACAAATAAAATACCATTTTAATGGAGGGACGATGAGCAAGTTTTTTATCGTCAAATTTTCATAATTTGTTATTGCAAGCATTAACAGATGGGCAATTTAATATAATTTTTCGTAAATTAGAGTGCACAGACATGAATTGCGCAATAGATTAAAAACACATTGAAATATAAATTTACGAGTTAATCGTGAAATTCGAAAATAAAAAAACTTGAAAAGTACGCACGTCCGGAATGAAGGAAATACTACTTCAGGTTAATTAGTTACAAGCTTTTTACTCTAGATAGAATTCACTCTAGGTGATAGACACGAACACATCATATGTATATGTTGAAACATAAAATAAATCACTTATTTTAACAAATTTATTTTATCCCAAAAATTTAATCATGCAAAATTGAAATACAAATACATACGAAAACTATCAAACCAAAATTTATCATGGTCAAAACTCACAAATTTAATCTTCTTTTCGCTCTTCCATTCAACGACGATCTTTTTCTTTTGAACGGCTTTTACGGTCACGCTCCTTTGAACGGCTCCGACGATCCCGACTTCGTCTATGCTCTCTGCTGCCTCCCCTACCTCCACTAGAATACTCACTACCATTAACCAAAGATTCTTCCCATTCTTTTGCCGCCAACGCTGCCTTGGATTCGCGTGTTCGCCGCGTCTCCCCTTTACCTCCACCCAGACGCCGTGGAAGCCAGCTCTTTTTTGTGCGCCCGCGTTCGTAATCAACGACTACGCGACGACCATCAATTTTGGTGCCATCCGCTTTTTTATAGGCAGCTGTAAATAAATGTTTGAGGTTCTGGCGGGATTTATTTTAAAAATTCATAAAGTACAAAGTTAAAAAAGTAAACCTCTCGGTTAAACCTAGTTTACTTACCGTAGGTATTTGTCAGTCAATTTTAGCTTATAATCCCCAGAAATATTTTAACTCTATCAGAAAATTTTTGAGAAATAGGATACAAAAACTAAATTTTAATAGGAGTAAAAAATAATGTACCACAAATTTCTTAAATACCGTTTGAAGCGAAACTCACAGATTCTCCTGTTTGCTTCGGCTATGGCGTTTGCGGCTCTTTTTATGCAATGTAAGTAAAAACGTCGTCAGAAAAATAATTTTGACGACAGTTTATTCTCTTACTTTACATGTTTACCTTTTTGAAAATATTTGTTTCCAAGGAATTCGGGTTTCGTCTCATTCTTGATGCTTTGCACTTACCCACTAAGTATTTATTACTTACCCGCGTTTAAAAAATCAAAAAATAAATTCCAAAAATTTTACCGCGCCTTTATAAACCTACGCACTCAGAGAATTGAATTAAAGAACTGAGAATCAAATTATTTCCCATCGAGAGATGGCTCTCGTTTCCCAAACGCTGCAAATTTGGGGTAATAAAACAAAAATAACAATTAAAAAAGGTTAATTTTGTGATTTTCGAAAAAACCATCTTACCGCTGCGCCAATTTTCAATTAAAGAACCCGGTAGAACCAAAAAAATAAATTGTACCCGACATGTCCGATTTGTGTTCATATTCAATAAAAGCATAACCGCGAGGCTTTCCAGACTTGTCATGCACTAATACTACCTTAATATAAGAAGTAAAAATTAATTAAAATTATTCAAAATTTTAGATACCTTTTTGATTTTGCCATATTTTTCAAACTCACGGCGTAGTTTGTTTTCTGAAGTTTCGTAATTCTAAAATTTTTAATTAAATATTATATTCTTCATATAAATTAAGTTATCAGAATTAGCACATAATTTTTGTGATTTATTTTTCCTTTAAAAATAACTTACAATTCTAGCAACAAAAAGTGTCTTGTAAGGATCATTAGTGGATTTAGGATTCTCTGCAGGTGCCCAAGTAGCTATTCCTTGTTCGATTTTATAAGCCATAAGTTCTTGCTTTTCTTTTCTTTTACGAATTCGTTTTTCATCACGCGTTTCGATGCGAACTTTTGGTGGAGTGTCCTTTGGGTCCTTGAAAATATTTTTTAAAATAGATTAAAAAATAAAAAACCTCAAATTTCTGAACATGTTCCGCAATTCCATCTATCTGTATATGTTTACGATTAATAAAAAGGTCATCGGGCGGCGGCTTGTATTGAATCGGGGGACGTGGTGCAAATAATGCCAGTAAATTGTCAGGAAGAAATTGAGTCATTTTGTATGAGTTTTCTTGGAAAAATAAAAATAATGAATCAAATTAGGTACTTGCAAAACAAGAAATTAAAAAATCATTTTCACTTTCTCCGATAAAATCGATTTATTTACAAATATTCAACTAAATTCAATCTTTGGCGAAGTGTTAATTACGTTTAACTCACAATGCAACCAAAAGTTAGTAGTGACTTTGTCTAAATAACGGTGCGCCGACATTTGCGGCGCTAACTTTTGCGCTGCGACACTTCCGGCGCGACTTTTGCGGCGGCAACTTTTCCGGCTCTAACATATGCGGCGCGACTTTTGCGGCGGACAACATTTGCGCCTCGACATTTGCGGCGCTGAATAAATTAAAAAATAATAGGCAATAACAAGCCACTACAGTCTTAGAACAGTAGATCATTGGGTTTTGTACTGATTACAACGGCTAGACTATCGCTCATGAACACATTGAAAATTATATTTTTCTTATGTAATAAAATGCGAAAGGACTAGAAAACACTATAAAAGTACTCAAAACTAGAGTGCGGCTCAGGGCAGGACCCTGTACAGGGTTTTTCGGGATCCTGTCCCAAACCCCGAGGTTTTTGAAGTTTTCGGGGTTTACAGGGTTTCGGGGTTTTCGGGGTTGAGCCCTGAAAACCCTGCCCTGAAGAAAAATTTAAACTCCAACCCCGAAACAGGACCCCGTGAACTTAATGTCGTTTTTCGGGGTTTTTATTTTTCGGAATTTAATTCACACAACGCCAAAAATTTTCTTTCTTTAATATTTTAATGAATAATATTTTTATCTGTTTCTATCTAATTATTTTCAATTTAGATTTTTAATTTCGAATCATGAGCCATCCAATTTGGCAAATTGGTCTTTTTGATAAAAGGGACAAAGATATTGTTGAATGTTTAGAGGTTTTTTTTTTTTTTAGTTGGAACATTAAAACATTCATCCAAGCTTATGGATCTTAAGCTTTCAGCAGGCAGTATCAAAGGAATCAAGACTCATCTTTTCGGCAAACACAAAGACAGCAAGTACACTGAGCAGTATATCCGAATAGAGGAAGGCAAGTCAAAACAAGCAAATACAAAAATAACAAATTATTATACACATTCTTCTGGTTTATTTAATATTTTTGAACTTTTGTTTTAAATTATTTTCAGGGAAGTTAAGCGTGATGGATAAAAATGTAATTAACTACATTGCTTGTTGTAACATTCCATTTCGCATCATTAATCACCCAACATTTAAAAAACTTGTTAGAAATATGTCTGACAAACTTCTTGGCGAAAGTCATTATAGAAAGAATGTGTTGCCTGAAATTTACAAAATTGTTAAAAGCAAAATTAAACTGGAAGTAAAAGAGCTGGAACATATCTGCTTTACAACCGATTTATGGACAGCGGATACAACAAAGGATGCTTTTATTAGTTTGACAGCGACAGGAGTTACAGCTACTTTTACAAGAAAAAACTACACACTTGCGATACAAAAATTTTCTGGCACTCACACAGCAGAGAAAATTGCTGAAATTTTGACGGAATTGCTAGATCAATGGGGACTAAAAAGTCATTGTTTTTTAACTGATTCTGGTGCAAATATTGTTAAAGTTATTCATGCTAATTTAAATTATTCATATAATTCATTAGGCACTTGAAATTATGCATGTTAATAGAATGAGTTGCGCTGCCCATGATCTCAATTTATGCGTAAAAACTTGCATTGGAAAGGAAAAGGATGAACTTGCTCAACTATTTGAAAAATGTAGAAAAATAGTTGGAACATTAAAACATTCATCCAAGCTTATGGATCAACTAAAGGATATTCAACTTGAACTAGGACTTCCAAAAGAAAAATTGTTACAGGTTTGAATTCATATTTTAAATCCAGAAATCTCTGTATTAATTTCACATTTGACTTAGAATCTACTGAAACCGATGGAGGAAGTCTCTGCTCTCCTGTGTAAATCTCTTCTTTCTGCGCGAATACCCACTGCACGTACCTTGATTTCTAATATTTCAAAAATGGATCTCACAGTTGAGATTAATGGTGTTAGAAGAAGTCTCAATGAAATTGAGGAAATGAGAGCAAGGTTAATTGAAGCAATTAGAAAGAGATTTTTGGAAAATGAAAACAGGTTACTTTAAATAAAATTTTATTTATTAGAATTGATTTCTAGGCTTCTAATAATGAGTACCTTTCTTGATCCCCGCTTTAAAAATTGTTTCTCTGATGATAAGAATATTTATTTTGCCCATGTATCACGATATTTGAGAGAAGAGGTAAATGAAGAAATACAATTTGAATTTCTTGAGGAACCAAGTTCACCTTGCCATAAACAACCACGTTCTTTTCTTGAAATGATGGATGATACTGCTTGCAGTAGTAAACAAGGTATATTAATTTTACATAAAATATTCTAAATATATGTTTTAGTTGTGTCCTCAGAAAGGAAAGGAATTGATTATGAATTGCGTGAATATGAGGAAGGTGATCGTGCACAGATGTCTTTGGACCCTTTAATTTGGTGGCAAGGCAACGAAAAAAAATTTCCGGTAATTTTCAAACAGATTTAATTACCAAATTTTAGATTCTTGCACCTTTGGCAAGGCGATATCTTTCTGCGCCATGCACGAGCGTATCAAGTGAGCAAATGTTTAGTGTGGCTAGGGACGTTTTCAATTATCGAAGATCACAACTTTTACCTGAGACTGCAGAAAAGTTGATTTTTTTACATAATTCAATCCCTGAACTCAATTATACTTATTGATTATTTCAATCATTAATATTTTTAATAAAAGCGAGTTTATTTTGTGTTCTGTTAGGTATTTTTTTGCTTGTAATATATTTTTATTGCTAGAAGTCAAAAACCCCGTAACCCCGAACGGGATCCCGAAGAAAATATTTCGGGGTTTACAGGGTTTCGGGGTTTTCGGGGTTGAGCCCTGAAAACCCTGCCCTGAAGAAAATTTTAATCTCCAACCCCGAAACAGGACCCCGAATTTTGAAATTTCCGCACTCTACTCAAAACCTGGAATTAAGATGTTTTTTTGAAGATTGAAAAAATTTATTTCCCCACGCGGGTTCGAACCCACGACCCCCCCCCCCCAAATGCAACTAAAAATAAAAATCGAAAATGTAAATTAAGTCTCATTCGAAAGAGCTCGTCGAGCTGAGTCGAAGGATATCAAAATCAGCGTGATTGGAGAACGAAGTTATGAGCAGTTGTTGTAACCCCTTATATACAGTCTTCGCGAAAAGATGTTTTTGCCGCTGCGGAGGAAGTTGGGCATGTCGAGCGGAACGACGGCCGCCGCGAGCGAAGCGAGCACGGCCGTCAGCGAAGTACGGCCATCGTGTAGCGAAGTCCATGCCCAACCTACCTACGGAGCAGCACAAAAACGTTATTTTCTGCGAGGTTTCAAATGGTCATAACATTGTTCAAATTCATCCAATCACGCTAATTTTGGTCTCATTCGACTCAACTTGACGAGCTCTTTCGAATGAGCTAATTTGCATTTTCGAATTTTTCACCCCAAATTCGAAAAAATCAGCTTGGTCCCCCCTGTGCTTTTTCAATGTTTAGGGGTCTGTATCTCTGTCCCTAATTGTCGGATTAAAAAAATTCCCCACAGATCGACTCAGTTTTTCGAGCTCTTTCAAATGACACCTCGATTGTCAAAATTTGTTCAGATTTCGGTGTGTTCGTGAGCGATAGTCTTACCAAAACATTTAACGAAAACCACCTGGCCCTAGGTTCTGAAGTGAATAGGCCCAGCAATTTACCGTTCTAAGACTGTATTGGCTGGTTATTGCCTATTATTTTTCAATTTATTCAGCGCCGCAAATGTCGAGGCGCAAATGTTGTCCGCCGCAAAAGTCGCGCCGCATATGTTAGAGCCGGAAAAGTTGCCGCCGCAAAAGTCGCGCCGGAAGTGTCGCGGCGCAAAAGTTAGCGCCGCAAATGTCACAGAACCTAAATAACTATTATTTTTAGAATTTTAAACCAAAAATAAAAAAAATTTTCTGCAAAAATTTAATCAATATCAAAAACGTTTCCAGCCATTTTAACATATAATTATGGAACTAGGATTATCGTTTTCTGAATTTCTTTTCTTCCTTATTCTGTCAGCATTTCTCTGTTTAGTTGTAATACTTCCATCAGATGCAATGCAATCAGCAGGATTTACAATATCAAAAGTGTTTGCAGCATGGCTGGGCGATGAAAGGTTTTTTTGTTAAAAGAAATTTTATTTAAACACAACAAATTATCAAAAAATAAAACTAAACATTTTAATAAACCATATATATTTCATACCGGAAAATTTGATTTTTCAGATTCAATTTTGTTGAATATCATTTGAGAAGAACATTACTAACAATTATGGTACATGCCTCTCTGCCTTTCCGTTAGTAAATAATAATATTTTTAATTATTTCGAGATTACTAAAAATTAGTTTATAATTTTTTGTCCATCTTAAATTTATTCTTAGAAAAGTTTTAAAAAAATTTTCAATAAATTATTTTAAAGAAATCTATTTATTAGTTTGTTTCGTTGGACTTGAATTATGTGTGCCCCAAACTGTATTTACTCCTCTTCCACAAAATGGCATTCAAATAATGGCTTATTTGTCTTTTGCTTTTTCTGCTGGTGAAAGTTTTAATAAATTATTTTTTAAATAAAAAAATTAAAATTTGTCATTTTTATATTTAAAAATATATTTAAAGCAACTGCTTGTTTCCTCTCGATTCTTTACTTAAACGATTGGGAACGTCATTATATGGTGCGCCGTTTACGGCTCTTGAATAATCCACAAGATGGGCCATGGCGTGAATTGGCAATCCAAATTAATATTGAAGTTAGAAGGCCAATGCTTTTTACAATGACAAATAAAGGTATTCGGATAATTTTTAACAAATAATTATCTATTTTGCTTAAAAAATTTTTTGGTCTTAGACTTGTTAGAAATAATTTTTTTCTTTAATTTTAGATTGTTCACGTACAATAATAACTGATGAATGGATTTTGAAAATTACCAATTATAATGTTAACTTCGCTAGAATTTCTGATTCTCAATTGGTTATTGTCCGTTCTAGTCCTTTACATCAAGTAAAAATTTTTTCTAAATACTTAAAATTTACAACGTAGTGCCGGGAAAAAATTCCCCCGGCCGAAGGCCGGCTCGGAGCTCCTTGAAAGTTGTGGATCATTGGAGCAACTTTTTATGGCGCATCTAGGAAAATTATGACCTCGGCACTGAAACGTCCCCTTGGCACCGAAACGTCCATGGTCGAAATGGTAGTTCAATAGAAAGGCATGTTGGGCCTGGGGCGAGGGCACTCCGCCATAAAATGTAGATATCGAATAAAAAAAGTTCGGGTCAAAAAAACCAAGTTCAAGTATAGTTAACCCCCCGCGACTCAAACTTTTGACCCAGACTCTAATAGTTTTTTGAGTGTATCTTTTGAATGGAGTATCGTAGCGGAATAGCGTTTTGGGGATTTTATGTGGGTGGGTAAAGCGTGTTTTCTGGTGTTTGTTTTGGGCGAGTCACATGAGTCTGGAAGTGGGATATTTGAGTCTGAGTGATAAAATTGATTATTTGGTGGGTTTTTTGACACCGAGTGACTTTGAGTTTGTTGAGGTATTTGTAGTTATGGATGTTGAGAATGTTTCATCCAAGGGTCAATTGAGTCTGGGATGAGTTTGTGAGGAGATATTCGTGCTGAGGTGACCGTAGTTCGGGTCGATTTTTTAAAATGTGAATCGCGGTTCCGTTTGAGTAGCCTATCTTGTAGAGCGTCCCTCGAATCCTCGAAAAATATATAGTTTGATGAAGGTCCACTTAAGTCTTGAAAAGTTAGGGGTCAAAATGTGTTTTGTACTCAAATGTCGTTTGGGGTCTAACGCAGAAGGAAATTTTTAAAAATTTTTCTGAGACCGGATTCGGACTCAGCGCATGTCAGAGTACCATATAAGACCTTTTTTAGTTGCGACTTGAAAATTTTGTCTCTACCCCTTTTTCAAAGAGAAGTAAATTAGTGTGTTTCGAGGGCCGAAGGCCCGAGACTTGCATCCATCCCGTAATACAGAAGCAAATGAGTGTGGTTTGAGGGCCGAAGGCCCCGAGATTTTGCATCCATCCCATAATGCAGAAGTAAATGAGTGGGGTTCGAGGGGCCGAAGGCCCGAGATTTGCATCCATCCCGTAATGCAGAAGTAAATGAGTGTGGTTTGAGGGCCGAAGGCCCGAGATTTGCATCCATCCCATAATGCAGAAGTAAATGAGTGTGGTTTGAGGGCCGAAGGCCCGAGATTTGCATCCATCCCATAATGCAGAAGTAAATGAGTTGGGTTCGAGGGCCGAAGGCCCGAGATTTGCATCCATCCCGTAATACAGAAGCAAATGAGTGTGGTTTGAGGGCCGAAGGCCCGAGATTTGCATCCACCCCAAAGTGCAGAAGTAAATGAGTTGGGTTCGAGGGCCGAAGGCCCGAGATTTGCATCCATCCCATAATGCAGAAGTAAATGAGTGTGGTTCGAGGGCCGAAGGCCCGAGACCTGCATCCATCCCGTAACATGGAGCATTGAAAGGAGGTGAGTGAGGCGAGGGCCGAAGGCCCGAAGCAACAGTCCAGGAGTATTAAGGTTCTAGCAGCGCGCGAAGCGCGCCCCAAAGCCCTTCAGGGCTTTCCAAAAAACATAACAACTTTTCTTCCAAAAATATGGGTTTGAACGCTCCCCCCGGTATATTTAAATTTCAAAAATTTTTATACATCGTCCCTCTGAATGCGCAACACTAGTTTAATAAAAAATATTTTTTAAATTATTTTCAGAGTGTTCCAGGTTCAGATGGTTTAATTTCAACTTCTGCTGAGCATTTAATTGATTTGCGTGTTTGTAGTAGGAGTGGATGTTTTGATTCCTTCCAAATTCGGTTAGAATGTTTTTTTTTGATTTTGGTAAAATTTAACGTTCGTTTTTAAATATTGTAAGGATCAGGCCCGTAGCCAGGATTTTTTTCAGGGGGGGAATCAATTTTTTCGGCGCGAATTTTCTCGGCGCCGAATTTTTGCACCGTTTTCGGCGCGAAAAATTGTTATTTTTTATTTGGCGCCGCAGGCGAAAATTTTGATGTTTTTGAGTGCCGAAGGCAAGGAAAAATCACCCAAGACACGAAATTTTTTTTTATTTTTTCCAATTTCGGGGGGGGGGGGGGGCTGCCTACGGGCCTGGTAAGGATATTTCTTTTGTGTTTTTTGATTTCAACAAAATTTTGAATATTTTTGTTAATTACTCTGAAATTATGATCCAAAAAGAATTTTTAGTAATTTTAAATAATATCAGTTAATCACTTGTTAATATAAAATAATTTTTAAATATTAAAAAAAAAAGTAATTTATTTAAAATTAATTTTAAGAATTCGAAACCAACAAGAACTAAATAATTTGAGAGATCAGATTGGGCGTTCAATTGAAGTTTTGGATTCGTTAGCGTTGCCACAGCCATTGCATGAACGGTTTTTTTTAATTTTTTAAAAATAAAATTTAAATTAATATTTTTTAGTTTTGTTGATGCTTTTATTAAAGAATTAGAACGAAATCCACGTTACAATTATAAGCGGAAGGAGGTAAAAATTAAAAGAGATTTTCTCTGAATTCTTTTTAGAGATTTTGCTTTTTTTTGTCGTTTTACAAGATTTTTCTTTTTAATTTTAAAATTCCAAAAAAAAATTTTTAAAACAATTTTTATAGGATTTGGAGCCTTGTTTAGGCTGTTCCCAGCAGCAGGCACAAGTTAAATTGGTAAAGAAATGTATCGATTCCCCTATTCAAGATGGTGAAAGTTATGAAAAATGTCGTAATTGCCAATGTCGACCAATGTGGTTTGTTTTTTCTAAAAATAATAAAATATTTGATTTGATTGGAAAACTCTTAAAAAACAAATTTTAAAAATTTCCTTTTTAGGTGTGCCAGATGTATGGGAAGAATCTTTGCTTCCAAACAAAATCAAAACGTACCAGAAATATGGATGGCTGGACGAGCACCGTGCCCGACATGTCGTTTACCTTTTTGTGTTTTGGATGTTTGTTTTTTATCTGAAGAGGATTAAATTTTGTGAAACTTTTGAAAAAATATATATATTTTATAACTGCCATTTTGTAAGTATTTTATTTTAATTTTTAACGAACGCGGTATTTTAACAATTTCTTTTTGTAAAAATTTTTCTTTGAAATTCTCTAATAGAATTTATTATATTTTAATTGACTTGTTTAATGAAAAGTTAAAGATTTCTGTTAGAGAATTTATATAACATATAGTAAGTATATATTACTAAAATTTAAAATTCTATAAAATTAGTCAAAATTTTGTATCGAAATTATGGTTGATAATCATTTGAAAGAATCATTTACAAAACGGGGAAATGGGTAAGAGGATGTTTTTATCCCTAATAGGGATAAACTTTCCAACTTTTTTTTCTTTTTATCAAATAGGTGAATTCTGATTAACTTTTAAATGTTTTGAACTATTAAAATATGAAAAATAAACCGGTTCTCTCCATTTGGAATGGCTTTTTCCATTAGGGGATAAATAGCCCGGCCCAGGGAATAACTAATATTACATTTCAAAATTTATTTTTAAATAAATCAATTTCCTATTTAATTTACAGACAGCAAATCTTGATTGGCAAAATATTTTTTTCTTTTTTTAGAAGTGCATTTATTTGATTTATCTATTACTAGCTATTTATTATTTTTAGACAAGCATTTAAATAAAATTTTCCTTTATGCGCAATATTTTCCCCAATCCATATACATAATTCTTGATAGATTCCTAAAACCATCAAAATATTTCCAAAAACATGCTGATGTTTCAGAATGTGAGAATGTTTCAAAAAAGGAATGTTTCAAATTTCAAAATGTTTCAGAATGTCTAGTATTTAATACCTTCACTAAAATTTCCCTTAACCATAATGCCGTTCTCCTGATTCCCAATCAAATATAAGTCACACGCCATCCTCTTTTCGTAAAATTTCGTGACTTCACCTTTTAAAATTCCAGAATCGTTGCCTTTTTCTTTCATATACTCTTCTCGTTAAATGCACTTTCAGTGATCAATACCCAAAAATTCTCCCTCATGGCATTTTATTATAAAATTTTCTTTATTTGATTGGCTAGAAAAAGATAGACAAGGAAGAAAAAGAAGTAAGAAAGGTCCAACATAAGTGCATTATTCTCATATGACTATTTTGAGCTTTACTTCTATCAAGCTCTGCCTATATTCTTCCCATTACTCCAAAAATGCAACTATCTGGCAACACAACTGGAGCATACAAAAGAAAGGTGGGACGTCGTAGTCGGAATCAGAATCGAAGCGAGGTCGGCCAACCCTTCCTTATCTTACCAAATTTAAACAAAAAACTCAAATTTTCAAAGCGTTCTTTAACTACTGTTTTGGTCATGGCTATCAAGATTGGAATTTTCATCGGCGCCTTTGCGGTTCTTTTCTCGCTAGTTAGAGGTATTATTTTGAAAGGCAAATTCTTAAAAAATCCGCTATTATAATTTAACATAAAAATACTTAAGGAGATCCACAGCTTCAAGCACCCCCACAACCGGATCAAGAAGTGAGAATTTTTTTATAATTTTCATTAATTCTACTTATTGTTTATTAAATATCTTAAAATCCTAACAAAAAATTTAATAATTAGATGGTAGATTCTGTTCGAGCTATTCAAACTCTTCTTCAAAAACCACCATTACCCTTTCCACCTCCACCACCTCCACCTTTTCCTCAAGAATGCTTTAAATGCGGTTTAAAATGTGAATATCCGAATGATCCTAGCATGACAACCACTGTAAATATATTTTTTAAATTAATTAGAAAAACAAAAAATTAATTATATGTAAAAAATAATTTAATTAAAAAAATAATTTTAATATTTCAAAAATAGTACCAACAACAAAACTCGGAGTTAGCAAGCAGAGAGAATGATTGGAATTTTTTTTTGAAGTATTGAACGTAGTAGAAAAAGCCTCTTAAAATAAGACAAAACTTTAAGTCCTATTTCCATTTATTTATTTATTATGCATTTTCTTAAACTATCTATAATTTTATTTTAAATTTATATTTAGTATTTTTTCATTTGTATATATACGATTATTTAGTTATTTTAGAGCTCTTATTTAAAAATTAAATAAAAACATTAAGAGATAACAGAAAACAAAAATATTTAAAATTTATTAAGAGCTCTAAAATTTTTTTCTCGTTTTTTTTGCTTTTACGAGTAAAATGTTGCAGTATTCGAATTATTAATTTGTTATTCAAGATTTTAAAATTAGTGAGTAAATTTTTAATTTTATGTAAAGACGAGTCCTTTTGATTAAAATACACCGCTAATTTAAATATATTTTTATATCTTCGATTAGATTATTTTGAATAATTTAGGTCAAAAACCTTTGTTATGAAATTGATTGCCTATTATTAAAAATTTCGAATTTTCTAAATTTTAATTTTATTTATTAACAAAAAATATATTTTTATAAAAGATTAATCTAATTTATGTTTTTTATTAATAAAAATGAGAAAATAAAATACAAAAAAATCTTTAAAATAAACTTAATCATCAACAAAAATAATATACATTGCTAATCAAATAAAATAATTTTATATTATTCATTCAAAAAATTTAATAGAAAAAATGAATTGATTTAGTAAAAATAATTGTCTTTCAAAATAATAATAATAATACAAAATGCTTTTTATGTTTAAAAAAATTGTTTGTAAATATTTCTTTTGTTAATATTTTATTTATTTTTTTTTATTATAAATAAATAAATATATTATAATTATATTATAAATTTTTAGAGTATTTAAAGAATTTAAAATTTATTATAAAAATAATTACTGAATAAAAATATTTTAATAAAACTTTCTTGTTTTTTTTAAATAAAATATGTTTTTGTTATTATCATTAATTATTAAATTAATTATTACATTTACAAATTGTGAAGAAGAAAAACATTCTCATCGACATTATGACGGGTACTAAATAAATATAAAAAAATATATAATTTTGTTTTAAAATTTTTACTACATATAGAGAAAATAAAATATAAAATTAAAGAAAATAATTTTAAATCATTTTCTGACCTTAAATAAATAATTTTAAAATTAAAAAGAAAAAATTATTTTTCTTTTAAAGTTTTAAACTTTTCCGTGCATTTCTTTCAAATAAATCACATCTTGTTGAATTAAAAAATATTACTCGTTCAATAAATATGTCTGATGAAAATAATATACAAATATGGAAAGTACATTCACAACCTGGAATGCCTGCAGAAATATTTTCTGGACCAAAAAGTGAAAGAAAACTTTTAAATTTTTTTGATGAAAAACAAATTTTATATTCTACTTTAATTGAAGATTTTGGACTGTAAGTTGTTGAAAATTTAATAAAAATATAGGAGAAATTTAAACTAAATTTTATTTTGACAAAAAATATCTAAATTAATTTTTTTAAAAATATTTAAATATCAACATTTTTATTTAAATTTTAGTCAAATGCGTATTTCTGGTGAAACTCTCCGTTATGAATTATTTGATGAATGGGATAATGAATTAATTACAGAAATTAAAGAATTTGATTTGGGTCGTTATCATCGATATAATTCTGTAAATAAATAAATAAATTTAAAAAAATATTAAAATAAAATATAATAGATAATTCAATATATTCAATTAATTGCTAAAGAAAATCCTAAAATTGCAAAATTTGAGAGAATTGGAAAAACAACAGAATTAAGAGATTTGGGAATTTTAAAGGTAATAAAAGTTTAAAATAATTAATTGTTTTGTCTTTAAAGTAAACTCTTTTTAAATATTTTAGCTTGGTTATCCTCCATTTAATAATAAAACAATTAAACCTATATTTCTCTTAGATGGTGGAATTCATGGTTTTAAATTAAAAAATATTTATTTTTAATCTTTCTTTTAATTAAGCAAGGGAATGGATTGCACCAGCAGTTGCTTTGCATGTTATTAATGCTGTAAATAAATAAATTATTTTTATAAAAATATTTGAAACCAAATGAAAAATTATAAAAAAATATTTAATAAGGGTACAACAATAAGGGTACCTTAATTTTTTTAATTAAATCAAATCTTGTTGATTTTGATGTGATTCGACTTATGGTACAAAATAAATTTGAATTGATTTAATTACTAAACAATATTAATATAAAATTTAATTTAAAGTTAAACCCTATATTCAATTTTTATTTAAGAAATTAAAGATTTATTTAATAAAATTATTTGTATTAAATTAAAAGAAAATATATTTTTTTATAAATAATTTTATTTTATTTAAGTTTATTAATAATCAAAAATGGAGGTCTTTACTTGACCATATTGATGTTCATATTATTCCAGTATTAAATCCTGATGGATATGAATATACATGGACAAGAGATAGTTAAATAAATTTTAAATATAAAATAATTTCTCTTTATTAGGTAATCACTCATTTCTTTTTATGTAAAAGAGATTTAACATTTTATTTATTAATTTATATCTCCAAAATATTTAAATAAATAAAAAATAATTTAAAGGGCTTTGGAGACATACACGTTCTGGCCCGTACAAAACTACAAAAGTTTGTGGCATTGGAGATGCTCCATTGTGTTATGGAGTAGATCCAAATAGAAACTTTCCTTATCATTGGGCAGAAACAGGAACAGATCCATGCCCTTGCAGGTTGGAAAATTTTAAATTTAAATCTGAACAATTTTAGAATATTTAAATAAATTAAATTCAAAAAATTTTCTTTTTGAGTTTTTTAAATTAAATAAATATGAAATCAAAACGAATGGACAGGAAAAAGAGTTTTGAGAGAGAAAACTTAGTCCTTTGAAAGATTTTAATGAGAATTAATTAAATTTAAAATAAATTTAAAAAATATATAGTTTAGAAAGGAGAGTTCCTTTACAAAAAATATTTTCTAAATATATATTAAATTAGGTTAATGTCCAGTTGGTTACCCCCCTGTCCGCAAAATGCCTTTGCTGAAAAGGCATTTTTTGCTGCATTCTGCTCCTTTTCCTCTCCAAATGATTGATTGACAGCTCCTCTCTCCCTTAATCCCTTAACAGCTTGGCGTCGTTTTCTTTTATCATTCTTTTAATTAATAACAATTAACAATGTCCCTTACATGTCCAACAAATAATTCGGCAAGAGAAAAATTCTGGATTTCTTTTTTTGATCACAAATCACTTGAGATCGAAAAAAAGAAAAAATCCCAACTACTGATTATTGAATATTTGCAAGGATTTCGGCTTTTAAAATCTGAGATGGATTGTCCTAAATGCTCAACTAGTATGACCATTAAATGGAAAAACGTATATTTGTGGAGGTAAATTACCCAAATATATGGCTTTTTACTGGTTCTTATCATTACATTATAATCCAATTAAAGGTTCTTATCCCCCTGATTTACTTGAAATATATTTGAGAGCTTTATCACAGATTTATATTATTTAAATTTTTATTCTTTTGTAAATAAAATTTTACTTTTTGCATGTTTACTTCAATTATTAGAAAAGAGGGATTATAACATCAAGCTGTCAACCAATCATTTATAACTTGAGGGAAATTAAGTGAAAGAGAGGCAAAGGAAAAAAAAATGCAGCAAAAATGTATTTTGCAGAAAGTCTTTTGCGGAAAGGTGGGCAACCAACTGGACATTAACCATTAAATTATATAAAATATTAATTTTTAGTGAAGTTTACCCAGGTCCAACACCACTATCTGAACCAGAATGTGCTCATTTAGCAACATATATGAATAAAAACAAAAATAATTTAAAAGCTTATTTAACTTTACATGCTTATGGAAATTTAATAATTCATGGCTGGAATTATGCTGCAAGAACATATCCAGATAATGTTGAAGAATTGAGATTTGTAGCTGAAAAAATGGCAAAAGCAATTGTTCAGGAAGGAGGGGCTCCATTTAAAATTGGAAGTGCACCTGATATTTTATGTTTGTTTTTTTAAAATTATTTAGAAAAAATAAAATTTTAAATTTTATTGGAAATATCCTTTACTTGAATTGTTATTCTATTTAATCGATTTCTTTTTAGACTACAATAATTTTAATAAATATTTTATAATTTAAACAAAATTATTTAAAAGACGAAGCTGCTGGTGGCAGTGATGATTATGCAACAAGTTTGGGTGTAAAATATTCATATACAATGGAATTAACCTCTGGACGTTTTGAAACTTTATTTGGGGGATTTATCTTTCCAGAAAGAGGAATTAATAAAGAAGCAGCTAAAGTAAATTAATTAAATAAATATTTATTTTTTAATTTTTTTAGGTACTTCCAGGAATTTATGAACTTGCTTTACAAGTTTACAAAGATAATCTGAAAATTTAGAAAATTATTTTAAAAATTAATTATCTAATTAATAATTATTTTGTATTTATAAATAAATATTTAAATTTATTTGTTTGATATTTTTTTAATTAAAAATTGTTTATAATGCAATGTTTTCTTATTTTTGGAATAGGTAAAGGAATAAAACAACCAACATATGACCTTAAATTTGGATTAAATTTAAAAATTAAATTTAAAAAAATCATTGTTTAAAAAAATATTTTTTTTTCTTTTTTAAAACTTAAAATTTTAAATAAAAAATATTTATTCTTAAAGAATTTTTTAAATTAAAATCAATAAATTAATAAAAATTAAAATTCTGAGATAAAAATTTCTTTTAATCTTTTTTATTTAATTCAGTCACCAAAATCAATAAATTCACTAAAACCAGTAAAAACTCCAATTGAACGAGCTCCTTAAAATTTTTATATTTTTTTAATAAAAGAAAATCTTTTTTAATTCTTACTTTTATTTGTTATTGATGTAATTATTGGTTTACATTTTCTTTGAGAAAAACATCTAACCATTGATCTAAATTTTAAAAATCAAATTCTAGTTTGTTCACCTATTTTAATTTTTTGTTTTAAATCAAAAAGAAATGTTTTCAAATTTTAAAAAAGGAATTCTGATTAAATTTTTTCAAAGTAGAGTTAGGGGTTTAAATCAAATTTAATTTAGTTTTATTGAGAAAATTATTTTGTCTATCAATTTTAATTTAAAAAAAATAATTTATTTACTTAAGGCATTCACACATTCCTTCTTTACAATTATTTTTATCAGAAGAATTACATTCAGAATACATCATTTCACAATTTGTTTCGTTTCTAAAAACTTTTCCAGGTAATGTATCATTACATTTTTGTAAAATTGCTAATGAAAGTTTACAAATTCTGAGATCTTGAAAACATCTTTAAATTAATTATAATTAAATATAATTAATTTATTTTTTACTTGCATTCATAAAAATTAAATTTTTCATTTGATTCAAAAACTTTGTTACATTCATCAACAGTAGATAAATTACAATAATTAATAAATAAAAATATTATAAATAACAAAATAATTTTTCTAAAAAATTAAAAAATCTAAAATTTTATTTATTATAAATTAAATACATTTTTGTCATTATTTAAATAATTGATTAAATAATTTTAATTTATAATAATATATTTATTTTTATATTTATTATTATTAACTTTTTTTTAATTAAATAAGAAAAAATTATTTTTTAAAATAGGAAAGAGACAAAAAAATATTTTTTTATATTTATTAAACAAATACTAATAAATTGTTATTGAAAATAATAAAAATAAAAGATAAATTAAATTAATTAAAAATACATTAATTATTTTTTTATTTGAAATTTAAAACAAGTTTTTATTTTTTTTTAAAATAATAAAAATTTAACTGTTTAATTTGAATTAAAAATGATGGGGAAAGATTGTTGGTGGTTAGGAAGTAGCATTTTACCTATTTTCAGCGGCATTTGCCCCATTGCCCCCTTCTCGCCTCTTTTTCCCCATTTTTTACATTTTCCCCTATTTATTTTTTTTATGAAATTTTTCAAATTAAATTTATTATTCTTTACTTAAATTAATTTATCTCCAAAAAATCCTTCAAAAAATTCATTAAAACCATTATTAGATGCACGTACATCTATAAATATAATTAAATATATAAAAATTCTTTTAAATTAATTTACGTTTATTAGATAAATCATCTAATTTTGTATTAGATATTTGTTTACATTTATTTTGTAGCATACAATCAATCATTGATCTAAAAAATTAATTTAAATAAATTATTTGGAAATAAAAAAATAAAGAAAAGCATCATTCCGATGGCAAACATTATCAGAAAGTTTTAAAAATTATTTAAAAAATTATAAATATTCGATTCTCAATTTTTTTAATTTTTAATTAATTAAATTATTTTTTTTACTTAAAACATCCACAAGCACCAATTTCACAATCATTTTTCTTTTGAGAACATTGTAAATAAATATCTTTACAAGGTTTTGTAAAATAATTATATGTAGGTGTTATTTCTTTTGTACATTTTCCATAAATTATAATTGAAAAAAGGCATAAAGGAAAATCTTGAAAACATCTTTTAAAAAATAATTAAAATATATTTAATGCCTTGAGAGAATTTAAACAAAAAAACAATAATTTTTATTTTAATAGACTCCTCCGTTTTATATATTTTTCCAAATACCGTATTTCTTCTAATAGAATGACAGTAATTGTATTTTTCAATACCCCTTTAACATGTCATTTAATTAGAGCATGTCATTCAAATGGAGCAGTCACTTTATTAGAAGAAATACGGTATATAGAGCTTTAATTAATTTACCTTATTTAAAAAATAATTAAAAAATAATTTTTCTACTTGCATTCTCCAGTTTTGTATTTATTTTCTGATTTCATTATATTATCACATTGTTCTATTGTAGGAGAGGCAATAATAATTGGATAAAAATAAATAAATAAAAATAACAAGAGAATATTCCTAAAAATAATTTTCATTAAATTGAGAATTATTTTGAAATCTTAGTCCAGGAAAAGAGAAAAATGGGCTCTTGTCCAGTTTATGCGTCCCATGACAATTTGTGCGTCCCATGAAAATTTATGAGTCCCATAAAAATTTATGCGTCCCATGAAAATTTTATACGTCCCATGAAAATTTATGCGTCCCATAAATAATTCAATATAACAAACTAAAAATTAACAGTTTATTTTCAGCATCTTCAATAAGCACTTTCAAATGAGAATTATGTTTTATAAGCAAAAATATTTTTTATCTTAATTATATAAGCATAATACATTTAGGCAGGGAAAAAACTCTCAAGTTTTTAGTGAGGTACGGACTAATTTCAAATACTCTAAATTGCCCAGAATGTCAAAATGCTGAGGCTTCCTTAATCAAATATAATGCCCCTGATGGATTCATAGTAGGAATATATTCAGTTTTTTCAATCATTTTTAATCTAGTGGCGTTGCAATAACTGTAGGTACTCTATGGCTAATGAACGATCATCAAGATTTTCAGTACGTTATGGTTCTTTCTTCTCAAATACTCATCTCTCTCTTCATCAAATTTTGCGTGCAGCATATTTTGGACGCACAAATATTTAGTTTTTTTATTGTTTGGGACGCATGAACTATTTATGGGACGCATAAATTTTCATGGGACGCACAAATTGTCATGGGACGCATAAACTGGACAAGAGCCGAAAAATGTTGGGGGTTACTTTTAAAATATTTACCTATTTAAAAAGGAAATTAATCAAAAAATTTACATTAGCGTTTTCCCTGCGTTGCTCAAATTAATCTAAAAATAAACGACAATTATTTATTAATA